>JAOPHQ010004956.1:32500-48950 GCA_030340625.1 Merluccius polli
CCTCCAACCAAACCGCAGTAGTTACGCGTGATGGTCTGGTCCAGGTTAACCCTCCCTACTGACACGAGGCGGTGATCGTCTGGACGCTTTCCCGCTCATTCCTGATGACGAGAAGGGAAGAAAGACGTTGGCTCGACGCTAGCTCAACATGCTTGTGTGCTGACCGTGTCGACGATACGCCGATACTTGATGTGACCCGGGTTCGATTCCGACCTGTGCTCCTATGCTGCGTGTTGTTCCCTCTCGCTTTCGACCCGTTTTCCTGTCTGTCTTCACCGTCTTGTACATAAAGGCAGTGGCGTGGGTGGAGTCTCGTGGCGGTGGCGTGGGTGGAGTCTCGTGACCTTGGCGTGGGTGGAGTCTCGTTGCGTGGGCGGAGTCTCGTGGCGTGGGTGGAGTCTCGTGACCTTGGCGTGGGTGGAGTCTCGTAGCGTGGGTGGAGTCTCGTGGCGTGGGTGGAGTCTCGTGACCTTGGCGTGGGTGGAGTCTCGTTGCGTGGGTGGAGTCTCGTAGCGTGGGCGGAGTCTCGTAGCGTGGGCGGTGTCTCGTGGCGTGGGTGGAGTCTCGTGACCTTGGCGTGGGTGGAGTCTCGTTGCGTGGGCGGAGTCTCGTAGCGTGGGTGGTGTCTCGTGGCGTGGGTGGAGTCTCGTGACCTTGGCGTGGGTGGTGTCTCGTGGCGGTGGCTCCACTCCTGGTAGTTTGAGAAGATAACGGATGACGGCGGGATGTTTCGGTGGCTAACACACATCTCTATAGTGGCGATTCTGCATGAATTGAAACAAAGTGAGGGCGTTCAGACGAGACGCCAGCACTCTGTCGCTCGTCCATCTTGTCATGCCTCCAACGGTCACACCTGCCCAGAAGGTTTCATTAGTGGAACTGCTTTGTCAGGGGAAAAAAAATATATGCAATCTTGCAATATCTTGCAAAACAAGACAACTTTTAAGGAAAGTTAAGTAAATGCAAATTTCACTGTGAAAGCGGTTTACATTGACTAGATCAGAGTATAATGGTGCTGTCTAGATATATTAATGTTATGATTGCATCAACAAATTAAACCCTTAACTTGCATGGATTTGTTAAAAAATAATAACTAGCTGGGAAAAAATGGAATGGATCTCTCATGTTCATTTATTCATCTCTTAATGTATTGGTGTATTTATATATTCATGTATTCACGTGTTCATATAGTCAATTATTCATGTATTCACGTGTTCATTGTTCTTCTTCAGCTGATAGCTGACCACTTTGAGGACCCCACGTGTCCGGTGAGCGAGCGTCTGAAGATCTTCTACTGCTGCCAGGCGCCGCCCCGGTGGTCAGTCCAGGTACTGTACCTCTCCATACCTTATCACATACAAACACCTCCTGTGTTTATGTTTACATTGGCGGTGGTGCAGAGCTGCTTGAAGACTCAGTGCTGTATCAAAATCAACAGGGAAAAACGTCTGTTTTATATCTCCTATCTTAAAATGTCTCTACTTTTAGGACGGGGACTGTTCACATTGTGTGTGTGTGTGTGTGAGAAAGTGTGGCTGTTAGCCCACTTCCTGTGATAAAATATCCACGTTTCCCTCTGTACCACTCCTTTTCAGTGTGTCAGGGGGTCTGCAGGTTCTCCAGCTGCTGGGAGAAAGCAGTTAGCCTAGCCTAGCCTGTACCCAGCTGAGCCTGAGCTAGGAAACAGAGGGGGAGGACAGAGGTGGGAGGGTGTGTAATAACAGAACAGCAATAAAGGCAGCAGGAGGAAGGTGCTATATGACCACCTGGGGAGGGGGGGAGGGAGGGAGGGGGGCGAGATCTGTCTCTCCTCCATACCAGGGCGAGAGATTAAACCCTGCATGTAATGAAGTGCTGCATGGGCCACACGTGTCATTCCTGACTGTGTTTCTATGGTTGGTTGTAGGGACTGTAGGAAGACTGTGTGTTGAATGAATGTGTGTGTAGTTGTAACTTTATGTGTGTGTGGTTGTAACTGTATATCTATCTGTGTGTGTGGTTGTAACTGTATATCATTATACGTGGTTGTAACTTGTAACTGTATATCTCTATATGTAGTTGTAACTTGTAACTGTATATCTCTATATGTGGTTGTAATTTGTAACTGTATATCTCTATTAGGTTGTAACTTGTAACTGTATATCACTATACGTGGTTGTAACTTGTAACTGTATATCTCTATATGTGGTTGTAAGTTGTAACTGTATATCCCTATATGTGGTTGTAACTGTATATCTCTATATGTGGTTGTAACTTGTAACTGTATATCTCTATATGTGGTTGTAATTTGTAACTGTATATCACTATACGTGGTTGTAACTTGTAACTGTATATCTCTATATATGGTTGTAAGTTGTAACTGTATATCTCTATATGTGATTGTAACTTGTAACTGTATATCTCTATATGTGGTTGTAACTGTATATCTCTATATGAGGTGGTAACTTATAACTGTATATCTCTATATGTGGTTGTAACTTGTAACTGTATATCTCTATATGTGGTTGTAACTTGTAACTGTATATCTCTATATGTGGTTGTAACTGTATATCTCTATATGTGGTTGTAACTTGTAACTGTATATCTCTATATGTGGTTGTAACTTGTAACTGTATATCTCTATATGTGGTTGTAACTTGTAACTGTATATCTCTACATGTGGTTGTAACTTGTAACTGTATATCTGTGTGGTTGTAGAGGCAGCTGGCCAGCCTCCTGATGGACCTGGGCTGCACCAGCTCAGCCCTGCTGCTCTACGAGGCGCTGCAGCTCTGGGAGGACGTGGTCGTCTGCTACGAGAAGATGGGCAAACACGGCAAGGTGGGCGTTCACACACACACACACACACACACACACACACACATACGCACACATGCATAAACACACGCATACACCCATGCGTAATCACGCATCCATGCATGCACGCCAACATGAACACCAACACACATACACACACATATTTAAACAGGTGTGTGAAAACTCAAATACCTTTGTCATCTTTCAATTCACACACACTTTCTCCCTTCATGGTAGGAGTGTGATTTTATCTGCTATAAGGATGTGCACAGAGACTCACACCCATATGATAAGAGACATGCACACACACTCACACCCGTATGATAAGTGACGTGCACACACATACTCACACCCGTATGATAAGAGACATGCACACACACTCACATCCAAATGATATGAGACATGCACACACAGTCACACCCGTATGATAAGAGACATGCACACACATACTCACACCCGTATGATAAGAGACATGCACACACACTCACATCCAAATGATATGAGACATGCACACACAGTCACATCCAAATGATAAGAGACATGCACACACAGTCACATCCAAATGATATGAGACATGCACACACAGTCACATCCAAATGATAAGAGACATGCACACACACACTCACAAGCGTATAAGAGACATGCACACTTCCCAAATAATGCACAACAGTATCTTCACTTGTCACACGTTTTTCTGAAGCCCAAAAACCTGTTTATGCTCTAGTCCAATAGATAAAGGAGCGATTACACACATAAACACACGCACGCACGCACGCACCACACACACACACACACACACACACACACACACACACACACACACACACACACACACACACACACACACACACACACACACACACACACACACAGATAAGTGAGCGGCACTCCAGTTTGTTTGGGTTGGCTGCCTCTCTCTCCCTGAGGAAGCTTCTTTCTGTCTCTCTCTCTGTCTGTGTGTGTGTCTCTGTCTCTCTGTGTGTGTCTCTCTCTCGCTCTGTCGCTCTCTCTCTGTCTCTCTCTCTCTGTCTGTGTGTGTGTGTCTGTCTCTCTGTGTCTCTGTGTCTCCCTCTCTCTGTCGCTCTGTCGCTCTCCGTCTCTGTATCTCTCTCGCTGTCTCTCTCTCTGTGTCTCTGTCTGTCTGTCTGTGTGACTGTCCTCTCTCTGTGCCTCTGTATGTGTCTGTCTGTGTCACTCTCACTCTCACTCTGTCTCGGCCGAAGAGCGGCTTTCTGCTCTTCAGCCGCTACAGATGATTGATAAAACATGGTCGACCTCGCTGCCCCTGTCTCCCTGTCTCCCTGTCTCCCTCTCTCCCTCTCCCCGTGTTGTCGTGATGAAGCCAGCAGCAGCGATCCGGTCTAGAGGTCAGGTCATCTCAACAGAGACAAAGAGAGGGGAGGGAGAGGGATACATTTAGCAGAGATATAGAGATGAAGAATGCGTTTGGGTTTTTTTTTTGCGTTGCAGATACCCATGAAAAGTAGATTTTGTATGCTTCGTAAAACATACGTTACACATCAGACCTCTGTCCAATCCGAGTGCAGTTCTAACAAACAGAAAGATGTACACAATTGCGAGACCCATAATAGTCAAGTGGAAACATATTCTGAGAAGTGCCTGTTTATGTTATTACTGCGCTCCGTTTTCGGTCTCTTATTGTTAGCTTTAGGTTCGCTGGGGATATTTTTGGCAATAAAATGTCGCTGATACACTTCCCATCGTCTCCACGCGTAAATAACCTGTAGAGTGTGAAAGTGGCCGGGATGGACCAGTTTTGCGTTTCAGCAGTAGCTTGGCTGTTGTCATAGCAGTGTTTTATTTATTTTCCACTGTCCACCAGTACCTTAGCCGACGTGGGTTTTCCACTGCCGAGCGGACCCGTGACAGTAACCCGCGTCAGAGTTACCTGTGCAGCTAGTGGAACAGAGCTGGAACTGTTGCCTGGCGCACCTCTCCTCAGGCCAAGTCTTTATACTCACTTCAGACTTTAGAGAGAGACCGTTATTAGAGAGATCAGTTACTCTTTTCACTCCATTTGTTGTTGATGTTGTTGCTGTTGTTTTTCTTACTGATGACTTCAGGGACGGCCGCACGCCTGGACGCGGTGTGTGTGTGTGTGTGTGTGTGTGTGTTTGTGATAGTTAATAAGTTGGCAGCAGTTAAAATGGGAAAAGAAAATGATCTCTGTTTTGCTCGTAATACTTTACTATACCGAACCTTTTAGGATTTATACTCACTGTTTCAAATGTGTTCTCAGTAGAGTCGTTGCGGTAGTATTGCTAGGCCTCTTACAAGGAGATTTAAAATCAGGTCTCACTATGATGTGATTAATTTTTGATTCTTTGTGATCAATATTCAAGCCCTGAACATTGACCCAAATGCAGTGGTGACCTTGAAGCTGAATGTAATGCACATACATATTAGTATTAATATGAAAAGCTTTATGACGTAATGTCAACTGAGGGACCTCTCACACCATAGTCTGGTGCTCAAGGTGTCTGACTCCCGGCCGGAAGGCTCTGGGCTCCAACCCCTGATGTCCACAGTGACCTGTATCTGAAGTGACTTTAGATAAAAGTGTCTACTTAATGACTCAATATTAAATCTCAGTGTGCCTTGATCTGATCTGAAGACTGAACCAGAACATGATGAGGTAATGGTCATCTGGTTCCTCTTAAAAGGTTCTGAGAGCGTCCGCCCTGGGCCTTGAACCCAAAACATCCGACCCCTCTGTTGCATCTGTTGAGAAGATGAGCTCTCATAAAAATGCCTACCATTGGATCGTTTCGTCATTTCTACCCTGAGACCTCCAGTCGGACCGATCCAGGCATGTGATTTATCATTTTTATGAACAGTCGGCGAGCACAGCATTAACACAAATGATGAACTGCCCGAATCAATCGTTATTTATTGTTATTGTGCCTTTTATTTTTACCCGGAGAGCCTTTTGAAATTAAAATCTCTTTTCCAAAAGTGTCGACATGATAAAACAGCGCAGCAAGACACGTACAGTTTCCACAGACAAACACATAACACATTTCAGTATGAACCGATGAGGGGAAAAAATTCATCAGATTCATAGCGATACAGCAGGAAAGTCAATACTAAAAACATTTCCATGCTATAGAGGCTGACTCTAGACGCTTGATGAAACGGTCGGGAGTTTTCAAAAAACATTTAAAGAAACAACTTCCTTCATTTTGAGGGCAGTCTGAAGCAAGTCCCACGTCGAATGGGAAAAATAGCTTTTTTCCCCCAGCTCTATGCGTACATTGGGAACAGATAAAAGGAGATACGACTGTGCTTTAGACTTGAAACAAAGGGAATGGCCACCAGAGTCTCTCCTACAAAGATAGGCAGATAAATAAGTTGGTAATAGGCCAAGAAGACAAAGCACAGTGATATGTCACAGCATTTGCGAATGACAAATCTGTATGTACATGCTCAATAACTTACGTTATAGACAGATGTGATCAATTGCCATCGCAGATATCCGCCTAATAAAACTGGAACATGCTCGGTCGTTCGTCAATACTTTCGTGTACAACTTCCATTCCTTCTTTGACTGCACTGTACTTTTACTGCACAGAATGACAACGGACGAGCTCAGCACTATTTGTTTCCAAATATCTCGTAGGATCACTGCTGGTATTATCACTCGTATTATTTCTAGTATTATCACTAATATTATTGCTAGTATTACCACTAGTATTATTGCTAGGATCGTCTCTGAATGATCGGCACGATTGAAGCGCATTCACTTCATTCTTCGGTTCATTTCCCCTCACAGTGAAACGTTTTGGAAACGCCCTACGCCGCGTCCGTCCAGGGAATAACTGGGGGCGGTACACACAGTAACCACCACTGGCCACACTCCCTCCCTCCCTCCACCCTCCCTCCACCCACCCTCCCTCCACCAGGTGGTTGACCCCCCCCCCCCCCCCCATCAGCTCCCTGTCCCCGTCCCCTGAATGGCGCTCTTTCAGGCCTCGCAGAGCGTCCCTATTGCATTACAGCTTGTGTTTTCCCCCATCAATGTGATTAGCCAGGTGCATGGAGGCGCTGCTCCACTAAGTCCTGGTTGTGGACCTGGCCAGGGCTTTATGTGGAGCTACAGGACAGGGCGAGTGAGTTGCCAGCCAGTCCATTTGTATGTAATTGCTATTTATAGTTGTAATGGTGGTTTTTTTTCTTCTTCTTCTCACTGACCGACTCTGTGTCACAGTCTCTCGTCTTGCACCCGAGTCGAACCCCGTTCAGACCGGGTATCTTGTAAGCCGAGCAGGTTCTGATAAGTGGGACTTTTATCACCCGATCAAGGCAGGATGCGGCCACTATCCGGCCTGGGACCGTCCCAGAATTGTGTTTAGCTGATCTGATCAGAGAAGCACCGATTAGCTCCGATTTCATTAAAATGTCTCCAATGGGCACAATGTGGGCATATTACTGGCTGCGTAATTAAAACCCTGACCCTCATGTCCAGCGATCCTCCACAACTGATGTAACAGCCCGATAGTAGACGGTGCTTTAGAGTTAGACTGTGCTTTAGACTTAGGCTGTGCTTTAGATGAAGACTGCTTTAGACTTTAGATTTGTCAAAAAGTGGAGTGTCATGGCCTACTACAAAATAAAAAAACTGTTTAGTCAGCGTGCGCCCTGATAGGTTGCGAAATTTTGGCGAAGGAGTGAAGAACTCAGCGCGGGCATTGGTAAGTAACCGTCCGATTTCATCAGCAGGACGAAAGCGCGATCGTTACGCTGCATAACGTCTGAACCAAGTCTCCCAACGTAAGGCTACTACCTCTGCGAGAACCGATGACTGCGATCTGAAGCTGCACGCCTGAAAAGCGGCACGTCGGCGTGAGACTCTGTGAGTAATGCGGTGCCGACGGTCGATCCCAGAGGATTTCTCCACCGAGCCTCCAACCGGTTCCACAAGATTGCCTGGCGTGTAATTCTCTCTGCCGGCTTTAGCCCCTCGATGATGTGCTGCCGCCGCACTTTTTGCACTCACCAAGCAGTTGGAGCCCTAAATCTACCCTCGTAAAATAGGACTCGCTAGGATAGAAACAGGCTAACGTTTAGATGTAATGGGACGTTCTGCAACCCCGGACCGGAGTATTCAACAGTTGACAGATGAGGGTTTAAAACCTGAAATTTAAAAGGGATCATGTATTAGGGTTGGGCGATTTTCCGCTAGAACGGCGATATCACGGTTGTATAAAATGATGACGGTGTCCATATCAGTACCGTCGCAAAAATATGTCTCTCGTTATAAGTGCTTGTTTCATTCATTTTTTTCACACTTATTCACATTTCCCCAACTGTCACTGATCTGGGGTGGGGCTTACTGTCCGCCGCTGTCATTTGAGGCTAGAGAATTTGAACTGACGTCAGCCAATCAGTGAACCATAAAAACCTCAATGATACCGCCCAACCCTACCATGTGTACTTAAATTGACATGTATTTGGCATTTGGCAGTTGCAGTTATTCAGAAAGGGACTCAGAAGTGAGGCTGACAATCAATGCATAAAATTGGACTAGCTACAAAAATACACGTAGGCGTAATCGCAAGGTACATAAATTAAAATCCTCTCGTCTTCTCTCGCTCTGCTGTCGGTTCGACTCGATGGCTGTTCCAAACAGACGAGAGAGAGAGAACCGGCCGCAGTCTTTATTTTGATTTCTAGCCAGTAATTTACACCTTACTGCTGTTAATCAGGCTGATAGAGCGTCTCTGTGTCAAAATACATTAGTGTTTCATCCGGATCCGGTCTGCCATTTCTTCCATCTAGGGTTTATGAAATCCGTGCCTTGGTCCGGCTCCCTCACGTGTGTGTGTGTGTGTGTGTGTGTGTGTAATTTCATGCAGCCTGGGTCCATGTTTGGATTGGAAATATTGAAAATGTCTGGAAACGTGATGTCTGTGAAAAATTGTCAAATATTCACATGCAGCCCTAGAAATGTGTTCACTTGAAATGCACGTTGACATTCTTCATGTGTCAAACGTGGCTAATATCTCCCAACGTCCCGTCTTTCCTTTATCTCGCATCTCCGATATTATCCTGCGCCTCCACTTGGCACACAGCTAGGTGATTTTTGGTAGCCATGAAACTTTTAACGACGCTAGCGTTGAGAAATGCTTCGCACGCACGCACTCACACACACACACACACACAGACAACACACACACACACACCCTGTGGATCTGGGCTCGGCCGAGCGCCTGGACCCGGCCCCAGATCGAGGAAGCCCAGTCATGGAACACATTGCAACCGCTGAGCTCCCGAACGACGGTCGCATCGCTGCTGTGTTGCGGCGTGACGTCGAGCAGAGCTGGACGGTTTTTGGTCGGGTTGAGGAAATTATTGATTACCCTCCGCACACCAGCCTGATATCAGACCGAGCGGTCAACTCCCCCCCCCCCCCCCCCCCCCCCCCCCTTCAGTTCGGCGTTGCCTCCACTCTAACCCATTTCCGTGGAGCAGGGGGATTTGATGTTCCCGAACCAAATCAGGAGAGACCAACGTATCCGCCTGAATCTGACGTCATTTTAAGTCGACGCTGATGCGTAGCCATGCCGACATACTGGATTTGCCGGGGTTTTAAGAGTAAAAACAAACTAGGATGTCGGGCGAAATTGGGAAGACATGCGTCTATCTTGTCTATAGCGGTCGTCATTGTTGTTATTACTCCTCCTTGGTTCTGGTGCACAGCTTGACAACAGCTTGACAACGGCGGCGTTATTCCCTCCCATGGCGCTGATTTCATGTCATAATGCCAGACCTGAAGCGGTGAACTCGGTGGTGTGGGCAGATTCAAACGTCTGGACCCAGGCAATCCTCACACTGCTCTCCCCCCCCACCCCCCCCCTTTCTCTCTCCCCCAGGCGGAGGAGATCCTGCGGAGGGAGCTGGAGAAGAAGGAGACCCCCAGCCTGTACTGTCTGCTGGGGGACGTGATGCGGGACCACCAGTACTACGACCGCGCCTGGGAGCTCTCGGGCCAGCGCAGCGCCCGCGCCATGCGGTCCAAAGCCCTGCTGCACCTGCGCAGCAAGGAGTTCCAGCAGTGTGTGGACTGCTTCGAGCACTCGCTCCGCATCAACACCATGCAGGTATACGGCACCGAGGAACTGGGTGTAGATGAAGGTTTCAGCTTTCTACACATAGAGAAGGAAGGTTTCCACTCATAGAGAAGGAAGGTTTCCACAAGTAGAGAAGGAAGGTTTCCACACATAGAGAAGGAAGGTTTCCACTCATAGAGAAGGAAGGTTTCCACTCATAGAGAAGGAAGGTTTCTACTCATAGAGAAGAAAGGTTTCCACTAATTGAGAAGGAAGTTTTCTACAGATGATGGAGAACGACGGTTTCCACACATTGAGAAGGACGGTTTCCACACATAGATGATAGAGAAGCAAGCTTTTCTGCTTATAGTTGGATAAACAGAGAAAGGCACATTGCCTTTGTTTTACAGTTAAAGCTGCAATCAGCAGTCAGCAATTTTGACGAAACTGTTTTGAATGAGTCTCATGTTTTCGTTTGTCTGCTGGCCATTGCTTTAGATCTGCATGCATGAGAACCATGAGACTCAATCAAAACACAATTTAATCAAAACAAAGTGGGGCGAGCAAAGATTGCTGATTGCAGCTTTAACTGTAGAATAAAGCTTTAAGCTATGAATTAAAACATAAAACATTAAAACATGTTTGAAAAAATCCTTGATGGCTTGACATCTGAAAAATATATTTTTTTAACTGGTAAAACCTGTTAAACCTTTATTAACTTCAGATGTTGCCACTTTCTCAGTTGGCTTCACTGTTTCACTGCTTCCAGTTGGTAATACTTGAATTTGCACTTAATTGTGTAATCATTACCAATATTATGACAGTAATTAAAGGAGAGACCGTTATGAGAAGTCACAGAACTGCAGAACCATTTGTGTTGTTTCACAAATGTCCCCTTGAAACCTTTCCTCCGTTGATGAGTGAAGGGGTTTTACTGGTGTTACAGCGGAGGTATGCCTCATCGTCTGTTAAAAATAATGAAATGCCAAAGTAGATCCTCACTCACTTTGATGTGCGTAGAGGAAGGCCTCAAAGCACAACAAGACCCAGGGGTAAAAATAGAAGCAAAATCCCTTCCTTCTATGGATTCAATTGAAATTAAATTCAACCCGGCTGGCATTGGATATCACAGGCATGCACACACACACACACACACACATGCACACGCACACACACTGATCCACACCCGTGAGACAGAGGGGATGGGGTCGCGGGGTCATCATGGGTGGTTGTCAGGATGGTCTGGCGGATGACGTCACTTCCTGTCGATGATGAGCATGTGGCCAATCAGTACGTCCGGTATAATCTCGCCTGTGCACAGTTTCCCCGGCCAGAAGTCCATGACAGGGTCACATGACCTTGACGGGGGTTTCACAGAAGTGGTTGAATTAATTTGATAAAAACTGAAGTGTTTTAGTTTATATCGGCTCTGGGGGAGAGTGGACACCGACAGACTGGACATGCACCAGTTCCACACCGGGATAATTAGCCGGGTATTAATACCTGCGTCTACGAGACAATAGCCCGGGAAAAAAAAGACTAAATTCACAAAAGTGAAGCCATTATGAGCAGAAAAACAACAACACCGTCAAATCACTTTCAAAAACAGATAAACAATCAACCCCCACTGTTTGTTCTCCAGCGATCGTGGAGATGATTGTGAACATAGGAAATAATATTGAGCTGTAGAAAAAACGTACTTTGAGAGAAATAGGACGATAATTGCTTATCATTTCAGAAAATTGCAGATTATCGCTGCAGTTAGAACAAGATCATTTTAGATAAGATAGCATTTCCACAGCTTCAGTTTAGAAAACCGTAGGCGATATCTCACTCAAGCATGCCGACTGCCTGTTGGCTGTGGACATTGGGAATCGAACTCAGTACCTTTCAGTGGGGAGACACGACACTCTGCCCTCCACCCCGTTTGAAGGCAGTGATAATATTTTCAGGAGATCAGAATATCGAGTAACCATATTCTGAACCAATCTGTTGTACACACACACACACACACACACATATTCCCATGCCTGTCGTAACCTTGTGTGTGTCTGTTTTGTGTGTGTCCAGCTGGGTGTGTGGTTCTCTCTGGGCTGTGCCTACTTCGCCCTGGAGGGCTATGAGGGGGCGGCCCGCGCCTTCAAGAGGTGTGTTTGCCTGGAGCCAGATGTAAGAACACACGCTACACACGCTACACACCACGACGACACACGCTACACACCACGACAACACACGCTACACACCACGACTACACACTCTATACTTCTATATTTTAGTCTATATCTCCTACATTATATTAGTATAGAAATGTAATGTTCACTGCACTTAATATACAGTATATGATGTATGGCAGGATACTTGTGTATAGGGCTTGCGCATCAGAGTGCATCATGGGATTTGTTGTTGGCGATACTCCGCCATATTGAGAGGACTCCAGAGAGTTGTAGTTCTGTAAAATCCTAAATCAACGTAAATATACCGTAACCTCGGCTAACGAAAACTTTATGAGCGGTTTCAAACACAACAGTGTCTCCCCATTATGACAAATCATTTCACAAAAAAAATCACTAAACAACGACCAAAAAACCACGACTACCAACATAATAACCAACATTACAATGCTGCTATGCTCCCAAAATGGCGGCAGTCATTGCGATGTGATGTGGCGATGTACAAGCCCTATACATACGTCCTGTACACACCGTACGACCGTATACTGAATACTAAGTGTGTGATATATAGCGGTAGTACTTGAAGTGGCCAGCCGACTGTCACGCTACAGGGACCTCTGTGGTGGTCTCCCCCCCCCTCCACCCCTTGCCCCCCCCCCCCCCGCCCTCCACCATTTAACCCACACACACTGTTGAATGTTAGAGGTGTTAACTTGTGTGTGTGTGTGCCTGTGTGTGTGTTTGTGCCCCTGTGCGTGCAAGCACCTCATTGGGAGGGGTGTATCGATGTGTGTCACCCCCCCCCCCCCACCCTCCCGCCGCGCCACACACCAGCTGTGTGAGTCCATGTGTGTCCCACCACAATATCTTTTCCCGGGGCGTCTCCCTGCTCTGAACCATTAGTTAGTGCCACCTGACAGACTGTGCTCTCTGTTTGCTTCCACGCCTCGCCGGCTCATCTCTCCCCTCCTTATCCCGGCCGCGCCAGGCGCTCAATGTTTGATTTATTGATTTATTTACCTCTTTCTGTCTCTCTCTCTCTCTCTGTCTGTCTCCCCTTCTCCCCCCCCCGCCCCTCTCTCTCTCCCAGAATGCGGAGGCGTGGAACAACCTCTCCACGGCCTACATCCGCCTCAAACAGAAGTAAGTACAGTAAAGTGTCCTTCACGTTACAGCGGACAGCGGCGCCGGGCCGCACCGCAGCGCCAGAGCGCACCGCCGCTTTCAATGGCGATTTTAAGAAAGGGTGCACCGACCAATCAGATTACAACGCTAATAGTAACACTCCTGGAAATCTGCTTCTTCTTCTTCTTCTTCTTCTTCTTCTTCTTCTCGCTCTTTACCAACACAGTAGACTTCACAGGCAAAGCAAGTAAACGCTGTGTTTTATTCTACAGTCTATGATTTGTAAGCACCAACATATGCTGGTGCTGGTGAACTGCCAGATCACTGAGGTCCTCCGCCATTTTTCTTTTAAATGTTCCTGATGTTTCCCATGAACATACTGCCGTTTTAAAGCCTCTAAACTGTGGTACTCATTAGAGATATTAGAGTGGCAAGCTCTCTCTTTTTACAAGGAAATTAAAGACCCATCTTTTTTAATCCGGCTTTTCATTTGGGCTAATGTTATAGTCTTAGTTTTTAAGTTGTAATCATTGGGTTTTCACATCATTTTTATCCCTGGTGTTTATTTAGTTTTGTTCTGTTTTATTGACTGCAATTATTTTAATTATCCATTTTTTTGTTGTCTGTGTGTGTTTTAATTTGGCGAAACACTGTTATGTGTCGCACTTTGGGCCGCGTGTTTGTGTGAACGGCGCTGTATAAATAAAGTTGAGTTGAGTTGGTAATCTGCCGGTGGAGACGCGCGCCGGGGCAGAGCAGCGAACACGCCCCGCGCCGCGGCTCAACACCCAGGTGTGTGATGTCACTAGAGGGGTGTAGTTTCCGCTCTGCCTTTCCTCTGCTGTAATCTGTTGTATAATTATCATAAATTACACGAACCCATCCCCAGATCCAGAGAGCCCGGCGGCGTTGAGCCCCACAACCATTTTAACATTTGTGTTCCTCACACACACACACACACACACGCGCGCGCACAACAGCTTACTGTCAACACGTTATCTGTCCGCCGTGTTGGAGAAAACACATTTATTATTCCTTCTTTTTCGTGATAGCGACGCCACAAGACGCCCAGTGAAATACGGGGATTAAGGGATTTTATTTCATTTTTTGGTCCTGATGGGAAAAATAACAGCGTCCATTGCCCCCCCGCAATTCCCTTTAGACCAAACTAATAACAAACAGAGCTGTCAAACTCTGAACTTAGAAAGTTGGTGGAGCTGCCAGATAAGAAAAGTAAAGCGGTGGCAGTGTTTCCCCCCAGCGACTCCTTTCCTGCAGTGCTGCTGAGGTGTGTGTGTGTGTGTGTGTGGTGCGAGGTGTGGATGTGTGTGTGCACGGTGTGTGAGGTGCGAGGTGTGGATGTGTGTGTGTGCACGGTGTGTGAGGTGCGAGGTGTGGATGTGTGTGTGCATGGTGTGTGAGGTGCGAGGTGTGGATGTGTGTGTGCATGGTGTGTGAGGTGCGAGGTGTGGATGTGGGCATGCGAGGTGCTGATGTTTGCACGTGCACAGTGTGGATGTGGGCGTGCACGGTGCCGATGTGGGCGTGCACGGTGTGGATGTGGGCGTGCACGGTGTGGATGTGGGCGTGCACGGTGTGGATGTGGGCGTGCACGGTGTGGATGTGGGCGTGCACGGTGTGGATTTGGGCGTGCACGGTGTGGATGTGGGCGTGCACGGTGCTGATGTGTGTGCGTGCAGAAGGGTTTTGGTGTGATCACTGGTGCAGTCCAACAGATACAGTTTTCCAAAGTCCGCAAATACAGTTTTCAGTCTGGGATTTGTAGCCATGCCATCGGTTGCCATGGGTTACGTGACACTGTTGCTTCTCTTCTGTACACAAATATGTCGGCTACTTTCTATTAAGTCACTTGTTGTTACGTTTTCTCTTTATGCTTCCTTCATTTAGTCTAAAGCCATTCATGCATTCATTCTTGCACTAAACCAAATGCTAATTTTGATTTGAATAATGTACATATAATTGGTAATATACATAATATGAATCTAAAAATCAAAAAAATATCGCCGTTAATCTATTCTCAAAGTTGGTAAGCGCCGCAGAACGGCTGCCCTCCCCCCCCCCTCATCGGTCGTAGGTCCGGGGTGGGTTACGATCGCGCAGACATACACTTTTCATCATTATTTAGGTAGCACACACATATTATGAATGCCTTCGACAGAATTCAAATGAGCCATTTTAATCTAGATTAATTCCAATATTACAGTGAGATTAATCTAGATTAAACAAATTAATCAATGCCCACCACTAATATATATATATATATATATATATATATATATATATATATATATATATATATATATATATACACTGTATATTCGTAATGTGCTCCTAAATGAATGCCCAAAATGACAAGTCTTAGGAACTCGAATCCCAATCTAGTGCGGTTCCCCTCCATCCGTCTGTCTGGCTTCCTGTTGTGGTTCAATCATCTGAACTGCTGGCGCGTGTTTGGAGTGAGAAACTCCTACCTGAACACTCGCCTCCACACACACAAACACTCCCAGGGCGCCTCGCAAGCTAGTGTAGACGAGGAACGGCTTCCTGTTTTAGCTCCGTAAAGGCGTTCGCGGAGACGACATGAGGAGGAGGAGGAGGAGGAGGAGTGGGAGGAGAGGGAGGACGAAGCGCGGGGGGGGGGAGGAGAAACGAGAGGCAGGGGAGAGATTAGGTGGGGTTTGATAGACGTTGGCTCCCGACGCTCAGACGACAACAAGCGCTACAGTGGAACATGCAGATGATGATGATGATGATGATGATGATACTAGTGATCGATTATCTTGATGATAACACTGATTGATTAGCTCCATGCGGGGGGAAAGGGGTTGACGCCGTGGGAGACACACACACACACACACACACGCACACACGCACACACACACACATGGATACACCACAGATAATGGAGATGCAGGAAGTGCCAAGATGTTATTTACACTTCCTTCTGGGCAATTGTAGCTCTCGCACTCTCTCTGTCTCTCTCTCTCTCTCTCTCTCTCTCTCTCTCTGTCTCTCTCTCTCTCTCTCTCTCTCTCTCTCTCTCTCTCTCTCTCTCTCTCTCTCTGTGTAACTCTCTCCAACTCTGTTTCTGTCTCTTACTGTTGTCTCGTTCTCTCTCCTATTCTGTTTTCTGTTTCCATATATCACTATCACCGTTTCTCTCTCTCTCTTTGTAGCTGTCTTTCTGTTTTCCGTCACTATAATTGCCTCTCTCTGCTCTATCGTTCCCTCTGTCTCTCTCTCCCCCCCCCCCCCCCCCCCCCCCCC
>JAOPHQ010004957.1:0-50341 GCA_030340625.1 Merluccius polli
TTATTTTATTTTTTAAGGCTACTGCATTTTCAGTTTTAATTTACTTCCAACAATTGCTGTGTTTTAAACTGCAGTGTGACAAGAATGAAAAGTATTTTTTCTTCTTTTTGTCTTTTAATTTATTAGTCTTCAGATGTATAAACAGTAGGCATGGGGTCATGTAGAGGTCATTGTACAAAGAGTATGAAACACAAGGTTGCTGTGGATCTTTTCCCCCAGTAGAGACGAATTAGACATTTATCTAATCTTTCCTCTTGCTGTCGGTTGGCGGCTGTAATACTTTTCCAACTTATCCTCTGCATTTCTGGGGCTCATGCGGACTCTGCCATCGCCAGTGAGGCTTACTTAAGTTATTTCTTGTTATTTTTCATTTGGTAATATTTTCATCGGTGCTGCTGGTCTGTTTGTTGTAAAGCATCTGATAACTAACTGGGGGCAAGTTGAGCCGGTAGTTCAGTTGGTGGGTTTAATAATTAATAAAAACCTCTGGCAAGCAGCTCTTGGGCAGAGCAGGGCTGTGGGTTCAACGCTGAAGTTGCAGAGAGCCTTAAATGATGCAAGTTGGACCGCAGGTGTGTACCTAATAGCTCAGGTAAACCGGGATCCTTTCCCAAGGTAGTACTGTCTTCATTCTGATATAATATAGTATAATAGTTCAGATGGTACAGTGTTTCCCCAGGTAGTACTGTCTTCATTCTGGTATAATATAGTATAATAGTTCAGATCACTAGGTACAGTGTCATGTATAGAATATTGATATTGGATATGATATTGAATGAATGGCTCTTAGCATGTGGGGGGTTTCACTTCATGTGGGCATTAAATCAGTTTGTATATCTGCAGATTGTAAAAGGTCACCAGGTTTTTGGGGAGTCTCTTCACCTTGCATTGCGATCTGTAGGGTGACCTTTAATAGTATTTTAAAAGGCGAGGTAGTAGGCCTGCGCTAGAATGACGTCAAACTCTAATTTGGGGCAGTTTGGGAACCAGTGCCGAGGTGGGGATGTGATTAGGATGGAGGACAACAGAAGTCCATGTGGTCCATGTGATTAGGATGGAGGACAACAGAAGTCCATGTGGTCCATGTGATTAGGATGGAGGACAACAGAAGTCCATGTGGTCCATGTGATTAGGATGGAGGACAACAGAAGTCCATGTGGTCCATGTGATTAGGATGGGGGACAACAGAAGTCCATGTGGTCCATGTAGCGAACCTTCAGTCTGAGCCGCAGCACGTTTATTTCTAACCACTGGCATTATCATTTCTGATACTACAATAAAAACTAGAAGTTTACCTGCTAAGCAGAATTTATTCTGGATGTCCCTGTAACTATTAAGTCGCCACCCCAGTCATGTAGAACGAGACCAATTGAACGGACACACACTTTATGATGACTTTATGATGTATAACTAGTGTGTAACTTTATTATGTATTACTAGTGTATAACTGGCAAGCCAGTTATACACTAGTAATACATCATAAAGTTATACACTAGTAATACATCATAAAGTTATACACTAGTTATACATCATAAAGTTATACACTAGTTCTACATAATAAAGTTATACACTAGTTCTACATCATAAAGTTATACACTAGTTCTACATCATAAAGTTATACACTAGTTATACATAATAAAGTTATACACTTGTTCTACATCATAAAGTTATACACTAGTTCTACATCATAAAGTTATACACTAGTTCTACATCATAAAGTTACTAGTTCTACATCATAAAGTTATACACTAGTTCTACATCATAAAGTTATACACTAGTTATACATAATAAAGTTATACACTTGTTCTACATCATAAAGTTATACACTAGTTCTACATCATAAAGTTATACACTAGTTCTACATCATAAAGTTACTAGTTCTACATCATAAAGTTATACACTAGTTCTACATCATAAAGTTATACACTAGTTCTACATCATAAAGTTATACACTAGTTCTACATCATAAAGTTATACACTAGTTATACATAATAAAGTTATACACTTGTTCTACATCATAAAGTTATACACTAGTTCTACATCATAAAGTTATACACTAGTTCTACATCATAAAGTTACTAGTTCTACATCATAAAGTTATACACTAGTTCTACATCATAAAGTTACTAGTTCTACATCATAAAGTTATACACTAGTTCTACATCATAAAGTTATACACTAGTTATACATCATAAAGTTATACACGAGTTATACATCATAAAGTTATACACTAGTTCTACATCATAAAGTTATACACTAGTTGTACATCATAAAGTTATACACGAGTTATAAATCATAAAGTTATACACTAGTTCTACATCATAAAGTTATACACTAGTTCTACATCATAAAGTTATACACTAGTTCTACATCATAAAGTTATACACTAGTTATACATCATAAAGTTATACACTAGTTCTACATAAAGTTATACACTAGTTATACATCATAAAGTTATACACTAGTTCTACATCATAAAGTTATACACTAGTTGTACATCATAAAGTTATACATGAGTTATAAATCATAAAGTTATACACTAGTTCTACATCATAAAGTTATACACCAGTTATACATCATAAAGTTATACATACAGGTCATACACACACACAGAACACGCACGAACGCCTACACACACACACATCAGCTGTAAACACACACACACACACACACACACACAACACAACATAACATAACATGTTGTTGTTGTTCTCCAATGTGTAATTCAAGCGGTGGAGGCTGTAGTGTAACGGTACACATTGTGTTTGGTGACTTGACTCACAGGATTCACAGGTTAGTTAGGTTAATGAACAGAGCAAAAACAATCACTGTTTATTTGTGTTTATTTCTTAATGCTTTGACTATAAAATGCAATCCATTGTATTAATAGCCGTGGTGCTGATTTACTGATGAGGTCCAATATGTCCTCATAGTGATGCTTTCCAAATGTGCTTTGATGAACTGAACGTTGAAGCTGGTTCTGCTTGAAACTCCCTTTAGTTGCTCAACAACTGTTCTCTTCCTCCTCTCTTCCTCTGGTCATGAACATCACTTGGTTTTCTGTAGAGAAGATAACATAAAACACAAGTTAGTTTATCTTCTCAAACATAAATAATGTTCCTCAATGAAATACGAAACCTGCTTGAGATTAAACCAACCTGCGTTAGATTATCCCGTTCAGAATGAACACAACACTGCCACCCTGTGGCCGTTACAGACACTACACACAAAGACTAGATAGGAGCAGTACTCTTTGCACTTCAACTCTCATGCAGACGATTTCATCTAAACAGGAGAAAACCAGCGTAAGTTAACAGTCGCTCACAATGTGTAGTGTAAAATGATTTACAAATGTTTAAATTAAGTTGATAAGTAAGTCGTACCAGTCATTAGCACAGTGCACTAGGTTAGCATAATGAATAGGGGTTAGGGTTAGGGTTAGGGTACAGGCTCAGCGAGGTAATGGTGCTGAAGTGGACGTCCCCACCCAGAAGGGGGGGCAGGTGCGTGGGCCATCCTACCAGGGACCCACCAGCGGGCACGGCCCCAGGACCCGGTCTGAAGACGGTACCCAGGCGGCGAATGGTGTCGCCAGTCTCCGGGCGGCGAGTAGGGACGCCATCCCTCAAGCGGTGTGCTGGGATGGCGGCGGCGCCTAGTGCGGCCTACCGTCGTCCATTCTTCCATAGCGTCGGCGACAAACTAAATAAACTATAGAAAAAGCTATAGAAAAAACTGTGCGTAGAGGAGTGAATTTCTTTGGAAAATATCCATTTATTCGGAAGTGCAATAAAATGACGTTTCGGCCCGAGTGTGGCCTTCATCAGGTAGTGCACAGGTCATAGTTAGACTAACAGAAAACACTCCAGCAGGTTCTTATATAGGGCGAGGCGTCGGAGCCTGATTGGCCCGCTAAAACGCCGTGCTAAAAGCATAGCTCCACCCCCTCTAGTCAGTCAGAGTAGACATGGCATACACAGTATCAAACACAACAGGTAATAACAATAATTAGAATCAGAAATTAATAAATAATCATACGAGAACAACGGTGTGGTTATGGTAAGGGCTAGGGATGGGTGAGGCTTATATAAAAGAGAATGGAAGTAGAATAGAGTGGGGATATGGTTAGGGTTAGGCAAAGGTCAACTATGGTTAGGGTTAGGGTTAGGGTTAGGGTTAGGTATGGGGATGAAAACCACTCGAAGTGATACTATCGGGAATAACTCGAGAACGGTAAGTCCGATCGACTTCAAACCACTTTCTATGCCCACTAAGTAGGCCATTCCGGACAGTTTGGACCCATCCCCAAGGTTCTAGGACTTACGGTTCCCGAGATAGAAAAATCACCATTTTCGAAGTGATACTATCGGGAATAATTCGAGATAGGAAGGTGCTAGATACATGGTTCTGGTATCCATAGAAGCGTCTTTGGAAGGCGCATCCGAGGATACCTCAAGCTCCCATGTGGGACTTATAGTTCCGGAGTTATTCCAAAAAGTATCATGTCATATGATGTGATGAACATTTTCCTAAGTGTTTAGGGTTAGGGTTAGGGGTTAGGGGTTAGGGTTAGGGTTAGAGGGTTATGGTTAGGTAAGATAGAGTGAGTGGTTAGGGTTAGGGTAATGGTTAGGGATGGGGTTAAGGGTTAGGATTAGGGGTTATGGTTAAGGGTTAGGGTTAGGGCTAGGGGTTAAGGCTAGGGTTAGGTAAGATAGAGCGAGGGGTTAGGGTTAGGGTTAGGGTTAGGGTTAGGGTTAGGGTTAGGGTTAGGGTTAGGGTTAGGGTTAGGTATGGGGATGAAAACCACTCGAAGTGATACTATCGGGAATAACTCGAGAACGGTAAGTCCAATCGACTTCAAACCACTTTCTATGCCCACTAAGTAGGCCGTTCCGGACAGTTTGGAACCATCCCCAAGGTTCTAGGACTTACGGTTCCCGAGATAGAAAAATCACCATTTTCGAAGTGATACTATCGGGAATAACTCGAGATAGGAAAGTGCTAGATACATGGTTCTGGTATCCCTAGAAGCGTCTTGGGAAGGCGCATCCGGGGATACCTCAAGCTCCCATGTGGGACTTGTAGTTCCGGAGTTATTCCAAAAAGTATCATGTCATATGATGTGATGAAAATTTTCCTAAGTGTTTAGGGTTAGGGTTAGGGGTTAGGGGTTAGGGTTAGGGTTAGGTATGGGGATGAAAACCACTCGAAGTGATACTATCGGGAATAACTCGAGAACGGTAGGGTTAGGGTTAGGGTTAGGGTTAGGGTCAGGGTCAGGGTTAGGGTTAGGTTTGTATAAGTTATCTCGATGAGGGTTAGGGTTAGGGTTAGGTTTGTATAAGTTATCTCGGGTTAGGGTTAGGGTTAGGGTTAGGGTTAGGTTTGTATAAGTTATCTCGATGACCCCCCCCACCTCGTCCGACGACTGGGCAGTTGAATGGGGGATCAAAGGCAATGCACTCGCCAATATCCAGTCATCCGCAGCTCTCTCGTCACGCCCCTTTTAACATTAATGCATTATTAAAATGAATTAGTTATCTGTCTTGTATTAAAACCAGTATTGTTTTTATACTATAGACTTAAAGGTTTTTCTTTCTTCTTTCGTCTTTTCGATGAGTCATTATTTGATTGGTATATTCATTTATTTAAATAAAAAAATAGGAGTCACCTTTGGAGTGAGTTTTAACCGGGATGAAATGGTTTTTAAACCCTATATTCCGTTGGCTCGGTTTGGAATTAGGTTGTATTCCTGGTTTAGTATAAACGTACTATCGAAATGTTAGGACACATCATCAGTAGTGGACCTCAGGATCATCGGATGTTTCGGCCATTACCATCTATACACCCTCACCTAAGGAAGGCCCGCCTGAGATTGATCAAGTCTCAGGACGTGTCGAATCCAAAATGGAATTGGTTTTGGGGTTAAAGTGTTTTAGAGTTGATCATTTGTTGATCGTTTGTTTTCATTATTCTCTACTAGAGGTAGTAAACGGTTTTTAAGGATACATTGCTTTAATTATGAAAGGTAATTTCTTAAGGTCATTACCTTATTGAGTTTTGAAAAAGTAGGAGCGTTCTGGAGTTGAGAAAGGTCACGTTGTTTTCCTTTTCTCCACTAGAGGCAGTATAACGTTTTTAAGGATACATTGCTTTAATTATGAAATGTAATTTCTTAAGGCCATTACCTTATTGAGTTTTGAAAAAGTAGGAGCGTTCTGGAGTTGAGAAAGGTCACGTTGTTTTCCTTTTCTCCACTAGAGGGTTAGGGTTAGGGTTAGGGTTAGGGGTTAGGGTTAGGGTTAGGGTTAGGGTTAGGGTTAGGGTTAGGTATGGGGATGAAAACCACTCGAAGTGATACTATCGGGAATAACTCGAGAACGGTAAGGGTTAGGGTTAGGGTTAGGGTTAGGGTTAGGGTTAGGGTTAGGGTTAGGGTTTAGGGTTAGGGTTAGGGTTAGGGTTAGGTATGGGGATGAAAACCACTCGAAGTGATACTATCGGGAATAACTCGAGAACGGTAAGTCCAATCGACTTCAAACCACTTTCTATGCCCACTAAGTAGGCCGTTCCGGACAGTTTGGAACCATCCCCAAGGTTCTAGGACTTACGGTTCCCGAGATAGAAAAATCACCATTTTCGAAGTGATACTATCGGGAATAACTCGAGATAGGAAAGTGCTAGATACATGGTTCTGGTATCCCTAGAAGCGTCTTGGGAAGGCGCATCCGGGGATACCTCAAGCTCCCATGTGGGACTTGTAGTTCCGGAGTTATTCCAAAAAGTATCATGTCATATGATGTGATGAAAATTTTCCTAAGTGTTTAGGGTTAGGGTTAGGGTTAGGGTTAGGGTTAGGGTTAGGGTTAGGGTTAGGGTTAGGGTACAGGCTCAGCGAGGTAATGGGTACCCCTACCCACATGCGAATATCTTCAGATAGGAATATCCCATGTGGATGAAACCAAGTTCTACCCCCCCTAAATGAGGCCTAAAAATCACAATGAGCCCACCCCCAAGTCTCCATGACTTCCGGTTCCGGAGATACGGCCGTTTTTTTTGTTTTTTTTGCCATATCTCCGGAACGGAAAGGGGGATCGACATGGGACCACCTCAGGCGTGTTCAGAGACCACGAATTAGGTCTGACGCCACCCACTTAGAAGTCGCCATGACCTTTGGTTCCGGAGATATAGCCGTTTAAAGTTTCCCCATTGAAACGAATGGGGAAAATCAAAAATTGTTCTAAGTCCAAAGTGTGTTCCAAAAAAAGTGCCCACAGAAAGTGTATAGGAGTACGTTTCGGAGCATTTGGAGTCGATTGGTAACCACATTTTGTGACAAAAATTAGTGTTAGGGTTGTGTGTGTGTAACACTCACCACCTGATCAGCACAAACCAGTTGTTAACACCGCTAGGTAGCTCTGGTTTGGCCAATCAAGACCGAAGCTCTGTTCTGATGATGAAGCCACGTCAGCTCCATACAGCGCAGGGTGCTAAACAACATGTTAAGCTAAAAAGCCTTTATCCTGTGCCACATACACCGCACGACCCCAGAAATGGCTTTAGAAAAAACTCCATATTCATGTTATAGTCTACTCTCCAGGTGTTAACTTCAATAACGGTTAGGGTTAGGGTTAGGGTTAGGGTTAGGTTTGTATAAGTTATCTCGATGACCCCCCCCACCTCGTCCGACGACTGGGCAGTTGAATGGGGGATCAAAGGCAATGCACTCGCCAATAACTAGTCATCCGCAGCTCTCTCGTCACGCCCCTTTTAACATTAATGCATTATTAAAATGAATTAGTTATCTGTCTTGTATTAAAACCAGTATTGTTTTTATACTATAGACTTAAAGGTTTTTCTTTCTTCTTTCGTCTTTTCGATGAGTCATTATTTGATTGGTATATTTATTTATTTAAAAAAATAGGAGTCACCTTTGGAGTGAGTTTTAACCGGGATGAAATGGTTTTAAAACCCTATATTCCGTTGGCTCGGTTTGGAATTAGGTTGTATTCCTGGTTTAGTATAAACGTACTATCGAAATGTTAGGACACATCATCAGTAGTGGACCTCAGGATCATCGGATGTTTCGGCCATTACCATCTATACACCCTCACCTAAGGAAGGCCCGCCTGAGATTGATCAAGTCTCAGGACGTGTCGAATCCGAAATGGAATTGGTTTTGGGGTTAAAGTGTTTTAGAGTTGATCATTTGTTGATCGTTTGTTTTCATTATTCTCTACTAGAGGTAGTAAACGGTTTTTAAGGATACATTGCTTTAATTATGAAAGGTAATTTCTTAAGGTCATTACCTTATTGAGTTTTGAAAAAGTAGGAGCGTTCTGGAGTTGAGAAAGGTCACGTTGTTTTCCTTTTCTCCACTAGAGGCAGTATAACGTTTTTAAGGATACATTGCTTTAATTATGAAATGTAATTTCTTAAGGCCATTACCTTATTGAGTTTTGAAAAAGTAGGAGCGTTCTGGAGTTGAGAAAGGTCACGTTGTTTTCCCTTTTCTCCACCAGTGGGCAGTATAACACATTTTAAGGCTACATTGCTTTAATTGTGAAAATTAATTTCCTATGGTCATTACCTTATTGAGCTTTGAAAAAGCAGGATGGTTCTGGAAACGAGTTGCAGAAAAAACATTGTGTGTGTGTGTGTGTGTAACACTCACCACCTGATCAGCACAAACCAGTTGTTAACACCGCTAGGTAGCTCTGGTTTGGCCAATCAGGACCGAAGCTCTGTTCTGATGATGAAGCCACGTCAGCTCCATACAGCGCAGGGTGCTAAACAACACGTTAAGCTAAAAAGCCTTTATCCTGTGCCACATACACCGCACGACCCCAGAAATGGCTTTAGAAAAAACTCCATATTCATGTTATAGTCTAATCTCCAGGTGTTAACTTCAATAACGGTTTCAATATTGATTAAACATAAATTGTGTTGTATTCTTCTGATGGGTAATGGTATCCATCCTGTCCAATCAGAATCTTGATTCGTGACTTCGTTAAGGAATTAACACTAGGAGAGTGATTTCGCGATACGATTACCCAGAATGCAACGCATTGTTTATTTGCATTAACCCTCCCCTAAACGCGTTTTGGGTAATAACTTTAGTTATATAGGTCGTAAAGACACCCAGGTTGGTTCTACCCCCACTAAATCAGGTACGCGCTATCCAATGGGACCCACCTCAACGCTCTACGTGAACCGGAAGTACCTTAAAACGCTCGATCTTGAGGCGGAGATGCAGTCTGCTGTATCTCTGGAATGGAACGTCGTATTAAGTCAGGGACAAGACTGCCGTGTTCCGAGTCGCCACAAACCACCTGACGGACGCTGTTTCCGAATTCCTATGATATTCAGAAAATCAGATATGAAAAGAAAATGAATAACCACAGATGTTACTGGTGGTTATGTTCGGGTATAGAGTCAGAGATGGATCTGAGAGGCCTCAGATCCCATATTGGCATCAGACCACACTCCCGTGTTTAGAGATAGATTAGAGTTGAGTTAGGGTTAGATAAGGTGGAATAAAGGTTTAAGGGAAAGGTTAGGGTTAGGGCAAGGGGGTTAGTTAGAGATAGATCTGAGAGGCCCTCAGAGCAAGGGTTAGGGTTAGAGGGTTATGGTTAGGTAAGATAGAGTGAGTGGTTAGGGTTAGGGTAAAGGTTAGGGATGGGGTTAAGGGTTAGGGTTAGAGGGTTAGGGTTAGGTAAGATAGAGTGAGTGGTTAGGGTTAGGGTAAAGGTTAGGGATGGGGTTAAGGGTTAGGATTAGGGGTTATGGTTAAGGGTTAGGGTTAGGGCTAGGGGTTAAGGTTAGGGTTAGGTAAGATAGAGCGAGGGGTTAGGGTTAGGGTAAAGGTTAGGGATGGGGTTAAGGGTTAGGGTTAGAGGGTTATGGTTAGGTAAGATAGAGTGAGTGGTTAGGGTTAGGGTAAAGGTTAGGGATGGGGTTAAGGGTTAGGATTAGGGGTTATGGTTAAGGGTTAGGGTTAGGGCTAGGGGTTAAGGTTAGGGTTAGGGTTAGGGTTAGGGTTAGGGTTAGGGTTAGGGTTAGGGTTAGGGTTAGGGTTAGGGTACAGGCTCAGCGAGGTAATGGGTACCCCTACCCACATGCGAATATCTTCAGATAGGAATATCCCATGTGGATGAAACCAAGTTCTACCCCCCCTAAATGAGGCCTAAAAATCACAATGAGCCCACCCCCAAGTCTCCATGACTTCCGGTTCCGGAGATACGGCCGTTTTTTTTGTTTTTTTTGCCATATCTCCGGAACGGAAAGGGGGATCGACATGGGACCACCTCAGGCGTGTTCAGAGACCACGAATTAGGTCTGACGCCACCCACTTAGAAGTCGCCATGACCTTTGGTTCCGGAGATATAGCCGTTTAAAGTTTCCCCATTGAAACGAATGGGGAAAATCAAAAATTGTTCTAAGTCCAAAGTGTGTTCCAAAAACAGTGCCCACAGAAAGTGTATAGGAGTACGTTTCGGAGCATTTGGAGTCGATTGGTACCCACATTTTGTGACATAAAAATTAGGGTTAGGGTTGTGTGTGTGTGTAACACTCACCACCTGATCAGCACAAACCAGTTGTTAACACCGCTAGGTAGCTCTGGTTTGGCCAATCAAGACCGAAGCTCTGTTCTGATGATGAAGCCACGTCAGCTCCATACAGCGCAGGGTGCTAAACAACATGTTAAGCTAAAAAGCCTTTATCCTGTGCCACATACACCGCACGACCCCAGGAATGGCTTTAGAAAAAACTCCATATTCATGTTATAGTCTAATCTCCAGGTGTTAACTTCAATAACGGTTTCAATATTGATTAAACATCAATTGTGTTGTATTCTTCTGATGGGTAATGGTATCCATCCTGTCCAATCAGAATCTTGATTCGTGACTTAGTTAAGGAATTAACACTAGGAGAGTGATTTCGCGATACGATTACCCAGAATGCAACGCATTGTTTATTTGCATTAACCCTCCCCTAAACGCGTTTTGGGCAATAACTTTAGTTATATAAGTCGTAAAGACACCCAGGTTGGTTCTACCCCCACTAAATCAGGTACGGGCTATCCAATGGAACCCCCTCAACGCTCTACGTGAACCGGAAGTACCTTAAAACACTCGATCTTGAGGCGGTTAGGGTTAGGGTTAGGGTTAGGGGGTTAGGGTTAGGGTTAGGGTTTGGAGCCGATTTAACATGGGTTTGTATAGCCGATTTGGAAAGCCCAAATTCACCCCCACCGTACACTGTCCATTTTGGAATTTTTGTCTAAGTGCCACCATTGAACATATGTAGATTCGGAACTTGGAAGTTGGAATCTGGAAGTTGTAAATGGAAGTTGGAAGATGGAAGATGGAAGTTGGAAGCTGAATTTGGAATTTGGAAAATCGAACTCCCATGCAAAAGGGGGCACCACTGAGTCGAAAAAAATGAATGTCTGGATTTGGAAGTAAAATTCGGAAAACTCTAGGGGCAGTAGTGTACCATGTTAAAACCAAACATCAGCGATTTGGAAGCTAATTCAAAATGTATTCATACACTCAGCAATCGGTTCATGTCTACAATTTGGAAGTTGGAAGTAGCTATATGTGTCCTGAAGTTGGAAGTTGTCATTTTTGTCAGAGTGTCACCATTGAACATGTGTAGATTTGGAAGTTGGAAGTAGAAATGTCCTGAAGTTGGAAGTTGTCATTTTTGTCAGAGTGTCACCATTGAACAACACTGTTATCAGGAATGCCATTTTTTTCTCTACATATTTTGTCGTTAACCATCTAACACAAACTCAGTGATAAGACTTAGTGAACTGTAGTACTGACACTTGAACAACAATCTATAAAAGTTGAAAGAACAAAAACTTTGTACAAACAAAAGTCTGACAATGCACTCACACATTTAACAATTGTCAAGATTGTTGCGTTAACGAAAAAAACATGAAAAGAAAATCCAGTGACTATAACAACCAACAAAAGACACCAATAAATACCCAGTGTTTAAACATCTAGGAGTCCCTATCTGACACTCACGTTATTTCCAGTTTTTTGCATACACAACAAAAATAACAAAAGCATGAATATAAAACAATCTTCTTTATAATCCATTTAAAAAAAACTGTTAGTATAAAAATTGAACATGTGAAGTTGGAAGTTGGAATCTCCTCCAAAAGGAGAGGGGTTACCGAATCTGGAAGTGAAAACCATTCCACAATGAAACAACAGAAATGCCCCAAAATAAGACACTGGGCTATTTCAGGGATGGCGAACACGCCTGCAGAGTCCAATTTAACTTTTCGTTTCGCAAAGTGTTCCAAATTTGATTTCTATATCAAGAACTAGTGCCATCTCTTGATGACGACATATGCTGGGAAGAGCTCATTCAGACCTTTCCAAAACACTTGGCCTCATGCCTCTAGGCCTTTCTTTCACAAAGTTATAAGGGTTCAAAGTTTGACCTACCCAATCTGGAAGTGTCTACCATTCCACAATGAAAAGACAGAAATGCCCCAAAATAAGACTCTGGGCTATGTTAGGGATGGTGAACGCACCTGCAGAGGAAATGGCTCCTTTTCAGAACTCAGTCATCGTTTAGCCCCGCTTCCAAAAAGGAGAGGGGTACCGAATCTGGAAGTTGGAAGTTCTGTCAGAGTGTCACCATTGAACATATGTAGATTTGGAAGTTGGAAGTTGGTTCTGGAAGCTGGAAATGGAAGTTGGAAGCTGGAAATGGAAGTTGGAAGTTGCAATCTGGAAGTTGTCACCATTGAACATATGTAGATTTGGAAGTTGGAAGTTTTGTCAGAGTGTCACCATTGAACATATGTAGATTTGGAAGTTGGAAGTTTTGTCAGAGTGTCACCATTGAACATATGTAGATTTGGAAGTTGGAAGTTTTGTCAGAGTGTCACCATTGAACATATGTAGATTTGGAAGTTGGAAGTAGGTAAATGTTCTGAAGTTGGAATTTTTGTCAGAGTGTCACCATTGAACATGTGTAGATTTGGAAGTTGGAAGTTGGAATCCCCGCTTCCAAAAGGAGAGGGGTTACCGAATCTGGAAGTGACTACCATTCCACAATGAAACAACAGAAATGCCCCAAAATAAGACACTGGGCTATTTCAGGGATGGCGAACATGCCTGCAGAGTCCAATTTAACTTTTCGTTTCACAAAGTGTTCCAAATGTAATTTCTATATCAAGAAATAGTGCCTTCTATTGATGATGACATGTGCTGGAAAGAGCTCATTCAGACCTTTCCAAAACACTTGGCCTCATTCCTCTAGGCCTTTCCTTCACAAAGTTATAAGGGTTCAAAGTTTGACCTTTCGGGGGAGGGGTTAGGGTTAGGGTTGGCGACCCTGAGGTCCCAGAGGGCTGAGATTCGGAGTGGAGGTCCCAGTCAGACCCTGTGAACAGCTCGTCAAGTCTCGGGGCGCTGACACCTTCCTGTCTCTTAATTGGTCTCTTGACCAAATGCTGAGCGAGAAGCACTTGGGGGCTACACTTCTGAGTAGTTCTGATGGAAAAAGTGACCTTAACAGGGAATTTTTTTTCTGTTGGGTGGAAAAGGCCGACTGTCGGATATGTCGTTCATGGGAACAAGATGGACACGTGAATGCGTTTTGGAACCTCTCGCTATCTCGAAAGGTCACGAAATTAGTAGGTTAGGGTTCCCCAATCACTTATATTGCCTTTTGGAAGCACCTTTCACCCTCTGTAAAAAGCCAAGGAAATGGTTTTTCTGTCCGAACTTGAGGTATGTTGTAGCACCAACAACCTTCTCCTTTGGCTATAAGTTTGGAGCTTCAGCCTCTTAAGATGGCCGAGCGGCACCGTTGAACGCTTCCCAAATGTCAATAGGTCAAGTGAGGCCTTCCAAAAAGAGCGGAGTACCCAATCTGGAAGTGACTACCATTCCACAATGAAACAACAGAAATGTCCCAAAATAAGACACTGGGCTATTTCAGGGAGGGTGAACGCGCCTGCAGAGGGAATGGCTCCTTTTCAGAACTCAGTCATCGTTTAGCCCCGCTTCCAAAAAGGAGAGGGGTACCGAATCTGGAAGTTGGAAGTTCTGTCAGAGTGTCACCATTGAACATATGTATATTTAGAAGTTGGAAGTTTGAATCCCCGCTTCCAAAATGAGCGGAGTACCCAATCTGGAAGTGACTACCATTCCACAATGAAACAACAGAAATGTCCCAAAATAAGACACTGGGCTATTTCAGGGAGGGTGAACACGCCTGCAGAGGGAATGGCTCCTTTTCAGAACTCAGTCATGGTTTAGCCCCGCTTCCAAAAGGAGAGGGGTACCGAATGTGGAAGTGAAAACCATTCCACAATGAAACAACAGAAATGCCCCAAAATAAGACACTGGGCTATTTCAGGGATGGCGAACACGCCTGCAGAGCCCAATTTAACTTTTCGTTTCGCAAAGTGTTCCAAATTTGATTTCTATATCAAGTACTAGTGCCATCTCTTGATGACGACATATGCTGGGAAGAGCTCATTCAGACCTTTCCAAAACACTTGGCCTCATTCCTCTAGGCCTTTCCTTCACAAAGTTATAAGGGTTCAAAGTTTGACCTTTCGGGGGAGGGGTTAGGGTTAGGGTTGGCGACCCTGAGGTCCCAGAGGGCTGAGATTCGGAGTGGAGGTCCCAGTCAGACCCTGTGAACAGCTCGTCAAGTCTCGGGGCGCTGACACCTTCCTGTCTCTTAATTGGTCTCTTGACCAAATGCTGAGCGAGAAGCACTTGGGGGCTACACTTCTGAGTAGTTCTGATGGAAAAAGTGACCTTAACAGGGAATTTTTTTTCTGTTGGGTGGAAAAGGCCGACTGTCGGATATGTCGTTCATGGGAACAAGATGGACACGTGAATGCGTTTTGGAACCTCTCGCTATCTCGAAAGGTCACGAAATTAGTAGGTTAGGGTTCCCCAATCACTTATATTGCCTTTTGGAAGCACCTTTCACCCTCTGTAAAAAGCCAAGGAAATGGTTTTTCTGTCCGAACTTGAGGTATGTTGTAGCACCAACAACCTTCTCCTTTGGCTATAAGTTTGGAGCTTCAGCCTCTTAAGATGGCCGAGCGGCACCGTTGAACGCTTCCCAAATGTCAATAGGTCAAGTGAGGCCTTCCAAAAAGAGCGGAGTACCCAATCTGGAAGTGACTACCATTCCACAATGAAACAACAGAAATGTCCCAAAATAAGACACTGGGCTATTTCAGGGAGGGCGAACGCGCCTGCAGAGGGAATGGCTCCTTTTCAGAACTCAGTCATCGTTTAGCCCCGCTTCCAAAAAGGAGAGGGGTACCGAATCTGGAAGTTGGAAGTTCTGTCAGAGTGTCACCATTGAACATATGTATATTTGGAAGTTGGAAGTTTGAATCCCCGCTTCCAAAATGAGCGGAGTACCCAATCTGGAAGTGACTACCATTCCACAATGAAACAACAGAAATGTCCCAAAATAAGACACTGGGCTATTTCAGGGAGGGTGAACACGCCTGCAGAGGGAATGGCTCCTTTTCAGAACTCAGTCATGGTTTAGCCCCGCTTCCAAAAGGAGAGGGGTACCGAATGTGGAAGTGAAAACCATTCCACAATGAAACAACAGAAATGCCCCAAAATAAGACACTGGGCTATTTCAGGGATGGCGAACACGCCTGCAGAGCCCAATTTAACTTTTCGTTTCGCAAAGTGTTCCAAATTTGATTTCTATATCAAGTACTAGTGCCATCTCTTGATGACGACATATGCTGGGAAGAGCTCATTCAGACCTTTCCAAAACACTTGGCCTCATGCCTCTAGGCCTTTCTTTCACAAAGTTATAAGGGTTCAAAGTTTGACCTTTCGGGGGAGGGGTTAGGGTTAGGGTTGGCGACCCTGAGGTCGCAGAGGGCTGAGATTCGGAGTGGAGGTCCCAGTCAGACCCTGTGAACAGCTCGTCAAGTCTCGGGGCGCTGACACCTTCCTGTCTCTTAATTGGTCTCTTGACCAAATGCTGAGCGAGAAGCACTTGGGGGCTACACTTCTGAGTAGTTCTGATGGAAAAAGTGACCTTAACAGGGAATTTTTTTTCTGTTGGGTGAAAAAGGCCGACTGTCGCATATGTCGTTCATGGGAACAAGAGGGACGCGTGTATGCGTTTTGGTAGCACTCGCTATCTCGAAAGGTCACGAAATTAGTAGGTTAGGGTTTTCCCCAATCACTTATATTGCCTTTTGGAAGCACCTTTCACCCTCTGTAAAAAGCCAAGGAAATGGTTTTTCTGTCCGAACTTGAGGTATGTTGTAGCAGCATCAACCTTCTCCTTTGGCTATAAGTTTGGAGCTTCAGCCTCTTAAGATGGCAGAGCGGCACCGTTGAACGCTTCCCAAATGTCAATAGGTCAAATGAGGCCTTCCAAAAAGAGCGGAGTACCCAATCTGGAAGTGAAACTAAACAGGGAATTTTTTTTTTTCTGTTGGGTGGAAAAGGCCGACTGTCGGATATGTCGTTCATGGGAACAAGATGGACACGTGAATGCGTTTTGGAACCTCTCGCTATCTCGAAAGGTCACACAATGAGCAGGTTAGCGTTTTCCCCATTCACTTATATTGCCTTTTGGAAGCACCTTTCACCCTCTGTAAAAAGCCAAGGAAATGGTTTTTCTGTCCGAACTTGAGGTATGTTGTAGCACCAACAACCTTCTCCTTTGGCTATAAGTTTGGAGCTTCAGCCTCTTAAGATGACAGAGCGGCACCGTTGAACGCTTCCCAAATGTCAATAGGTCAAGTGAGGCCTTCCAAAATGAGCGGAGTACCCAATCTGGAAGTGTCTACCGTTCCACAATGAAAAGACAGAAATGCCCCAAAATAAGACTCTGGGCTATTTTAGGGATGGTGAACGCGCCTGCAGAGGAAATGGCTCCTTTTCAGAACTCAGTCATCGTTTAGCCCCGCTTCCAAAAAGGAGAGGGGTACCGAATCTGGAAGTTGGAAGTTCTGTCAGAGTGTCACCATTGAACATATGTATATTTGGAAGTTGGAAGTTTGAATCCCCGCTTCCAAAATGAGCGGAGTACCCAATCTGGAAGTGACTACCATTCCACAATGAAACAACAGAAATGTCCCAAAATAAGACACTGGGCTATTTCAGGGAGGGTGAACACGCCTGCAGAGGGAATGGCTCCTTTTCAGAACTCAGTCATGGTTTAGCCCCGCTTCCAAAAGGAGAGGGGTACCGAATGTGGAAGTGAAAACCATTCCACAATGAAACAACAGAAATGCCCCAAAATAAGACACTGGGCTATTTCAGGGATGGCGAACACGCCTGCAGAGTCCAATTTAACTTTTCGTTTTGCAAAGTGTTCCAAATTTGATTTCTATACCAAGAACTAGTGCCATCTCTTGATGACGACATATGCTGGGAAGAACTCATTCAGACCTTTCCGAAACACTTGGCCTCATGCCTCTAGGCCTTTCTTTCACAAAGTTATAAGGGTTCAAAGTTTGACTTTTCGGGGGAGGGGTTAGGGCTAGGGTTGGCGACCCTGAGGTCGCAGAGGGCTGAGATTCGGAGTGGAGGTCCCAGTCAGACCCTGTGAACAGCTCGTCAAGTCTCGGGGCGCTGACACCTTCCTGTCTCTTAATTGGTCTCTTGCCCAAATGCTGTGCGAGAAGCACTTGGGGGTTACACTTCTGAGTAGTTCTGATAGAAAAAGTGACCTTAACAAGGAATTTTTTTTCTGTTGGGTGAAAAAGGCCGACTGTCGGATATGTCGTTCATGGGAACAAGATGGACACGTGAATGCGTTTTGGAACCTCTCGCTATCTCGAAAGGTCACGAAATTAGTAGGTTAGGGTTCCCCAATCACTTAGAATTGCCTTTTGGAAGCACCTTTCACCCTCTGTAAAAAGCCAAGGAAATGGTTTTTCTGTCCAAACTTGAGGTATGTTGTAGCACCAACAACCTTCTCCTTTGGCTATAAGTTTGGAGCTTCAGCCTCTTAAGATGGCAGAGCGGCACCGTTGAACGCTTCCCAAATGTCAATAGGTCAAGTGAGGCCTTCCAAAATGAGCGGAGTACCCAATCTGGAAGTGAAACTAAACAAGGAATTTCTTTTTTTCTGTTGGGTGAAAAAGGCCGACTGTCGCATATGTCGTTCATGGGAACAAGATGGACACGTGAATGCGTTTTGGAACCTCTCGCTATCTCGAAAGGTCACACAATGAGCAGGTTAGCGTTTTCCCCATTCACTTATATTGCCTTTTGGAAGCACCTTTCACCCTCTGTAAAAAGCCAAGGAAATGGTTTTTCTGTCCGAACTTGAGGTATGTTGTAGCACCAACAACCTTCTCCTTTGGCTATAAGTTTGGAGCTTCAGCCTCTTAAGATGACAGAGCGGCACCGTTGAACGCTTCCCAAATGTCAATAGGTCAAGTGAGGCCTTCCAAAATGAGCGGAGTACCCAATCTGGAAGTGTCTACCGTTCCACAATGAAAAGACAGAAATGCCCCAAAATAAGACTCTGGGCTATTTCAGGGAGGGTGAACGCGCCTGCAGAGGGAATGGCTCCTTTTCAGAACTCAGTCATGGTTTAGCCCCGCTTCCAAAAGGAGAGGGGTACCGAATCTGGAAGTGAAAACCATTCCACAATGAAACAACATAAATGCCCCAAAATAAGACACTGGGCTATTTCAGGGATGGCGAACACGCCTGCAGAGTCCAATTTAACTTTTCGTTTTGCAAAGTGTTCCAAATTTGATTTCTATATCAAGAACTAGTGCCATCTCTTGATGACGACATATGCTGGGAAGAGCTCATTCAGACCTTTCCAAAACACTTGGCCTCATGCCTCTAGGCCTTTTTTTCACAAAGTTATAAGGGTTCAAAGTTTGACTTTTCGGGGGAGGGGTTAGGGTTAGGGTTGGCGACCCTGAGGTCGCAGAGGGCTGAGATTCGGAGTGGAGGTCCCAGTCAGACCCTGTGAACAGCTCGTCAAGTCTCGGGGCGCTGACACCTTCCTGTCTCTTAATTGGTCTCTTGCCCAAATGCTGAGCGAGAAGCACTTGGGGGTTACACTTTTGAGTAGTTCTGATAGAAAAAGTGACCTTAACAAGGAATTTTTTTTCTGTTGGGCGAAAAAGGCCGACTGTCGCATATGTCGTTCATGGGAACAAGAGGGACGCGTGTATGCGTTTTGGTACCTCTCGCTATCTCGAAAGGTCACGAAATTAGTAGGTTAGGGTTTTCCCCATTCACTTATATTGCCTTTTGGAAGCACCTTTCACCCTCTGTAAAAAGCCAAGGAAATGGTTTTTTCTGTCCGAACTTGAGGTATGTTGTAGCACCAACAACCTTCTCCTTTGGCTATAAGTTTGGAGCTTCAGCCTCTTAAGATGACAGAGCGGCACCGTTGAACGCTTCCCAAATGTCAATAGGTCAAGTGAGGCCTTCCAAAATGAGCGGAGTACCCAATCTGGAAGTGTCTACCGTTCCACAATGAAAAGACAGAAATGCCCCAAAATAAGACTCTGGGCTATTTTAGGGATGGTGAACGCGCCTGCAGAGGAAATGGCTCATTTTCAGAACTCAGTCATGGTTTAGCCCCGCTTCCAAAAGGAGAGGGGTACCGAATCTGGAAGTGAAAACCATTCCACAATGAAACAACAGAAATGCCCCAAAATAAGACACTGGGCTATTTCAGGGATGGCGAACACGCCTGCAGAGTCCAATTTAACTTTTCGTTTTGCAAAGTGTTCCAAATTTGATTTCTATATCAAGAACTAGTGCCATCTCTTGATGACGACATATGCTGGGAAGAGCTCATTCAGACCTTTCCAAAACACTTGGCCTCATGCCTCTAGGCCTTTCTTTCACAAAGTTATAAGGGTTCAAAGTTTGACCTACCCAATCTGGAAGTGTCTACCATTCCACAATGAAAAGACAGAAATGCCCCAAAATAAGACTCTGGGCTATGTTAGGGATGGTGAACGCGCCTGCAGAGGAAATGGCTCCTTTTCAGAACTCAGTCATCGTTTAGCCCCGCTTCCAAAAAGGAGAGGGGTACCGAATCTGGAAGTTGGAAGTTGTAATTTGTCAGTGTCACCATTGAACATATGTAGATTTGGAAGTTGGAAGTTGCAATCTGGAAGTTGTCATTTTTGTCAGTGTCACCATTGAACATATGTAGATTTGGAAGTTGGAAGTTGGATTCTGGAAATGGAAGTTGGAAGCTGGAAATGGAAGTTGGAAGTTGCAATCTGGAAGTTGTCATTTTTGTCAGAGTGTCACCATTGAACATATGTAGATTTGGAAGTTGGAAGTTGGAATCCCCGCTTCCAAAAAGGAGAGGGGTACCGAATCTGGAAGTTGGAAGTTCTGTCAGTGTCACCATTGAACATATGTAGATTTGGAAGTTGGAAGTTTTGTCAGAGTGTCACCATTGAACATATGTAGATTTGGAAGTTGGAAGTTTTGTCAGAGTGTCACCATTGAACATATGTAGATTTGGAAGTTGGAAGTTTTGTCAGAGTGTCAACATTGAACATATGTAGATTTGGAAGTTGGAAGTTGGATTCTGGAAGCTGGAAATGGAAGTTGGAAGCTGGAAGTTGGAAGTTGCAATCTGGAAGTTGTCATTTTTGTCAGTGTCACCATTGAACATATGTAGATTTGGAAGTTGGAAGTTTTGTCAGAGTGTCACCATTGAACATATGTAGATTTGGAAGTTGGAAGTTTTGTCAGAGTGTCACCATTGAACATATGTAGATTTGGAAGTTGGAAGTTTTGTCAGAGTGTCACCATTGAACATATGTAGATTTGGAAGTTGGAAGTTGAATTCTGGAAGCTGGAAATGGAAGTTGGAAGCTGGAAGTTGGAAGTTGCAATCTGGAAGTTGGAAGCTGGAAGTTGGAAGTTGCAATCTGGAAGTTGCCAACATATGTAGATTTGGAAGTTGGAAGTTTTGTCAGAGTGTCACCATTGAACATATGTAGATTTGGAAGTTGGAAGTTTTGTCAGAGTGTCACCATTGAACATATGTAGATTTGGAAGTTGGAAGTTGGATTCTGGAAGCTGGAAATGGAAGTTGGAAGCTGGAAGTTGGAAGTTGCAATCTGGAAGTTGGAAGCTGGAAGTTGGAAGTTGCAATCTGGAAGTTGCCAACATATGTAGATTTGGAAGTTGGAAGTAGGTAAATGTCCTGAAGTTCGTTAAAAATCAATGTATAGTCTAAGTCCACCAACAGCAATTGGTTCATGTCTACAATTTTGAAGTTGGAAGTAGGTCAATGTCCTGAAGTTGGAAGTTCATTAAAAATCAATGTATAGTCTAAGTCCACCAATGATGTAAGTGGGGGTATGCATGTTTTCCTTTTAGTATGATAATTAGAGCCATTAAACCATTTACATTTACATGTAGGGAATTTAGCAGACGCTTTTGTCCAAAGCGACTTACCAGGCAGACAGTATTGTCTGCCTGGAAAGCATTTCTACCCTGAGCACTTGGTCCACCACCCTATCTATTCCTTCAGGTTATGTACTACAATATATAAAACATATATATATATATATATATATATATATATATATATATATATATATACATGTTAATTATTGCTATTTTATTTTCAGAATGCCACCAGCAAGGAGAGAGCCGCGATACAGTGTGCGGGATGTTATTGACATGGTCCATAATGGAGAGAGTGAGGTTGAGATGGAAATCAGTGACACTGATGAGAGTGATGAAGCCGTCACACTTGTGTCATCCTTTGCTGGACCTGAACCTTAATATTTTTAATATTGTTTATTATTTTTAATAAATGACTTCATAAAAATATGACTAATGTGTGATTATTATTAATGTTACAAAAATGACAACTTCCAACTTCCAAATCTACACATGTTCAATGGTGACACTCTGACAAAACTTCCAACTTCAGGACATTTACCTACTTCCAACTTCCAAATCTACATATGTTCAATGGTGACACTCTGACAAAAATGACAACTTCCAACTTCCAAATCTACACATGTTCAATGGTGACACTCTGACAAAACTTCCAACTTCCAACTTCAGGACATTTACCTACTTCCAACTTCCAAATCTACATATGTTCAATGGTGACACTCTGACAAAAATGACAACTTCCAACTTCCAAATCTACATATGTTCAATCCACTTCCAAATTAAAGGCACTTCCAACTTCCAAATTCAGCATAAAATCCATCTGCCCCCTGGTGGTGAAAAATCCACTTCCAAATTAAAGGCACTTCCAACTTCCAACTTCCAACTTCCAAATAAAGATTTGGACTAGCGCCCCCGAATTTTGCATGGTCATTGGTGGAATTGCAACGTTTTTTCAAAACACTATAACTCAGAGGAAACAAATGACAGAGTTTTGAAAATATTTTTCTAGGGTTAGGGTTGACGAACCCTAACCTTAAACCCTAACCTTTTGTACTGTAACCTTTCTGGAAATTTATGAAAAATACCTTCCAAAATCAGCCCCTTAAATTCCAACTTCCAAATTCCACCTTCCAAAATCAGACTGAGGTTAGGGTTCAAACCCTAATTAGGGTTAGGGTTAGGGTTAGGGTTAGGGTTAGGGTTAGGTTACAGGCTCAGCGAGGTAATGGGTACCCCTACCCACATGCGAATATCTTCAGATAGGAAGGGTTAGGGTTAGGGTTAGGGTTAGGGTTAGGGTTAGGGTTAGGTATGGGGATGAAAACCACTCGGGTTAGGGTTAGGGTTAGGGTTAGGGGTTAGGGGTTAGGGTTAGGGTTAGGGTTAGGGTTAGGGTTAGGGTTAGGGTTAGGGTTAGGGTTAGGGTTAGGTTACAGGCTCAGCGAGGTAATGGGTACCCCTACCCACATGCGAATATCTTCAGATAGGAATATCCCATGTGGATGAAACCAAGTTCTACCCCCCCTAAATGAGGCCTAAAAATCACAATGAGCCCACCCCCAAGTCTCCATGACTTCCGGTTCCGGAGATACGGCCGTTTTTTTTGTTTTTTTTGCCATATCTCCGGAACGGAAAGTGAGATCGACATGGGACCACCTCAGGCGTGTTCAGAGACCACGAATTAGGTCTGACGCCACCCACTTAGAAGTCGCCATGACCTTTGGTTCCGGAGATATAGCCGTTTAAAGTTTCCCCATTGAAACGAATGGGGAAAATCAAAAATTGTTCTAAGTCCAAAGTGTGTTCCAAAAACAGTGCCCACAGAAAGTGTATAGGAGTACGTTTCGGAGCATTTGGAGTCGATTGGTACCCACATTTTGTGACATAAAAATTAGGGTTAGGGTTGTGTGTGTGTGTAACACTCACCACCTGATCAGCACAAACCAGTTGTTAACACCGCTAGGTAGCTCTGGTTTGGCCAATCAAGACCGAAGCTCTGTTCTGATGATGAAGCCACGTCAGCTCCATACAGCGCAGGGTGCTAAACAACATGTTAAGCTAAAAAGCCTTTATCCTGTGCCACATACACCGCACGACCCCAGGAATGGCTTTAGAAAAAACTCCATATTCATGTTATAGTCTAATCTCCAGGTGTTAACTTCAATAACGGTTTCAATATTGATTAAACATCAATTGTGTTGTATTCTTCTGATGGGTAATGGTATCCATCCTGTCCAATCAGAATCTTGATTCGTGACTTAGTTAAGGAATTAACACTAGGAGAGTGATTTCGCGATACGATTACCCAGAATGCAACGCATTGTTTATTTGCATTAACCCTCCCCTAAACGCGTTTTGGGCAATAACTTTAGTTATATAAGTCGTAAAGACACCCAGGTTGGTTCTACCCCCACTAAATCAGGTACGGGCTATCCAATGGAACCCACCTCAACGCTCTACGTGAACCGGAAGTACCTTAAAACACTCGATCTTGAGGCGGTTAGGGTTAGGGTTAGGGTTAGGGGGTTAGGGTTAGGGTTAGGGGGTTAGGGTTAGGGTTAGGGTTAGGGTTAGGTTACAGGCTCAGCGAGGTAATGGGTACCCCTACCCACATGCGAATATCTTCAGATAGGAATATCCCATGTGGGTTAGGGTTAGGGTTAGGGTTAGGGTTAGGTATGGGGATGAAGGGTTAGGGTTAGGGTTAGGGTTAGGGTTAGGGGTTAGGGTTAGGGTTAGGGTTAGGGTTAGGGTTAGGGTTAGGGTTAGGGTTAGGTTACAGGCTCAGCGAGGTAATGGGTACCCCTACCCACATGCGAATATCTTCAGATAGGAATATCCCATGTGGATGAAACCAAGTTCTACCCCCCCTAAATGAGGCCTAAAAATCACAATGAGCCCACCCCCAAGTCTCCATGACTTCCGGTTCCGGAGATACGGCCGTTTTTTTTTGTTTTTTTTTGCCATATCTCCGGAACGGAAAGGGGGATCGACATGGGACCACCTCAGGCGTGTTCAGAGACCACGAATTAGGTCTGACGCCACCCACTTAGAAGTCGCCATGACCTTTGGTTCCGGAGATATAGCCGTTTAAAGTTTCCCCATTGAAACGAATGGGGAAAATCAAAAATTGTTCTAAGTCCAAAGTGTGTTCCAAAAACAGTGCCCACAGAAAGTGTATAGGAGTACGTTTCGGAGCATTTGGAGTCGATTGGTACCCACATTTTGTGACATAAAAATTAGGGTTAGGGTTGTGTGTGTGTGTAACACTCACCACCTGATCAGCACAAACCAGTTGTTAACACCGCTAGGTAGCTCTGGTTTGGCCAATCAAGACCGAAGCTCTGTTCTGATGATGAAGCCACGTCAGCTCCATACAGCGCAGGGTGCTAAACAACATGTTAAGCTAAAAAGCCTTTATCCTGTGCCACATACACCGCACGACCCCAGGAATGGCTTTAGAAAAAACTCCATATTCATGTTATAGTCTAATCTCCAGGTGTTAACTTCAATAACGGTTTCAATATTGATTAAACATCAATTGTGTTGTATTCTTCTGATGGGTAATGGTATCCATCCTGTCCAATCAGAATCTTGATTCGTGACTTAGTTAAGGAATTAACACTAGGAGAGTGATTTCGCGATACGATTACCCAGAATGCAACGCATTGTTTATTTGCATTAACCCTCCCCTAAACGCGTTTTGGGCAATAACTTTAGTTATATAAGTCGTAAAGACACCCAGGTTGGTTCTACCCCCACTAAATCAGGTACGGGCTATCCAATGGAACCCCCTCAACGCTCTACGTGAACCGGAAGTACCTTAAAACACTCGATCTTGAGGCGGTTAGGGTTAGGGTTAGGGTTAGGGGGTTAGGGTTAGGGTTAGGGTTAGGGTTAGGGTTAGGGTTAGGGTTAGGGTTAGGTTACAGGCTCAGCGAGGTAATGGGTACCCCTACCCACATGCGAATATCTTCAGATAGGAAGGGTTAGGGTTAGGGTTAGGGTTAGGGTTAGGGTTAGGGTTAGGTATGGGGTTAGGGTTAGGGTTAGGGTTAGGGTTAGGGTTAGGGGTTAGGGTTAGGGTTAGGGTTAGGCACACGGTATCCCAATTCCGGAATTGCGTGTAGCAATCTTGGAGATATTGGTATTTTTGTTGGAATATTTCCACAAAACCTACTGCAATTCCAAGGTTAGCGAAAGCAACAGGCGCATCCAATGTTAAGTCAATGGATGCCTCTAAATTCCGCGCACTTCCAAGTAGAAAATCTGGAATTCCATATAAAGGCCTAAGGGTTCAGAGAAATGTACCAAAACAAATTAAGAGATACTTCTATATTTTTGTTGTTTGTACTTGTGACTTGTTTAAAAAAATATAACGTTTAACTATTTTTTACCAGTTTTTGAAAATTGTTAGTGTAATGTCAGTAGACGGCCACAAGGGGTCAGAATTTCCCCAGACAGGTGATATTCCGGAACTTGAACTGCAACTTCCAACTTTATTACTTAGATCCAGGCAGGGACCCTCTCCCGAATGTATGCGGGGAAATGAGCACCCAAAGTCGGGTAGGTAGCCAGGTGATATTCCGGAACATGGACTTCAACTTCCAACTTTATTACTTAGATCCAGGCAGGGAGCCTCTCCCGAATGTATGCGGGGAAATGAGCATCTAAACTCAGGTAAGTAACCAGGTCATATTTGGGAGGACTTCAACTTCCAACTCTGTTAGATCCAGGCAGGGACCCTCTCCCGAATGTGTGCGGGGAAATGAGCACCCAAAGTCGGGTAGGTAGCCAGGTGATATTCCGGAACTTGAACTGCAACTTCCAACTTTATTACTTAGATCCAGACAGGGAGCCTCTCCCGAATGTATGCGGGGAAATGAGCATCTAAACTCAGGTAAGTAACCAGGTCATATTTGGGAGGACTTCAACTTCCAACTCTGTTAGATCCAGGCAGGGACCCTCTCCCGAATGTGTGCGGGGAAATGAGCACCCAAAGTCGGGTAGGTAGCCAGGTGATATTCCGGAACATGGACTTCAACTTCCAACTTTATTACTTAGATCCAGGCAGGGAGCCTCTCCCGAATGTATGCGGGGAAATGAGCATCTAAACTCAGGTAAGTAACCAGGTCATATTTGGGAGGACTTCAACTTCCAACTCTGTTAGATCCAGGCAGGGACCCTCTCCCGAATGTGTGCGGGGAAATGAGCACCCAAAGTCGGGTAGGTAGCCAGGTGATATTCCGGAACTTGAACTGCAACTTCCAACTTTATTACTTAGATCCAGACAGGGAGCCTCTCCCGAATGTATGCGGGGAAATGAGCATCTAAACTCAGGTAAGTAACCAGGTCATATTTGGGAGGACTTCAACTTCCAACTCTGTTAGATCCAGACAGGGAGCCTCTCCCGAATGTGTGCGGGGAAATGAGCACCCAAAGTCGGGTAGGTAGCCAGGTGATATTCCGGAACATGGACTTCAACTTCCAACTTTATTACTTAGATCCAGGCAGGGACCCTCTCCCGAATGTATGCGGGGAAATGAGCATCTAAACTCAGGTAAGTAACCAGGTCATATTTGGGAGGACTTCAACTTCCAACTCTGTTAGATCCAGGCAGGGACCCTCTCCCGAATGTGTGCGGGGAAATGAGCACCCAAAGTCGGGTAGGTAGCCAGGTGATATTCCGGAACATGGACTTCAACTTCCAACTTTATTACTTAGATCCAGGCAGGGACCCTCTCCCGAATGTATGCGGGGAAATGAGCATCTAAACTCAGGTAAGTAACCAGGTCATATTTGGGAGGACTTCAACTTCCAACTCTGTTAGATCCAGGCAGGGACCCTCTCCCGAATGTGTGCGGGGAAATGAGCACCCAAAGTCGGGTAGGTAGCCAGGTGATATTCCGGAACATGGACTTCAACTTCCAACTTTATTACTTAGATCCAGGCAGGGACCCTCTCCCGAATGTATGCGGGGAAATGAGCATCTAAACTCAGGTAAGTAACCAGGTCATATTTGGGAGGACTTCAACTTCCAACTCTGTTAGATCCAGGCAGGGACCCTCTCCCGAATGTGTGCGGGGAAATGAGCACCCAAAGTCGGGTAGGTAGTCAGGTGATATTCCGGAACTTGAACTGCAACTTCCAACTTTATTACTTAGATCCAGACAGGGAGCCTCTCCCGAATGTATGCGGGGAAATGAGCATCTAAACTCAGGTAAGTAACCAGGTCATATTTGGGAGGACTTCAACTTCCAACTCTGTTAGATCCAGGCAGGGACCCTCTCCCGAATGTGTGCGGGGAAATGAGCACCCAAAGTCGGGTAGGTAGCCAGGTGATATTCCGGAACATGGACTTCAACTTCCAACTTTATTACTTAGATCCAGGCAGGGACCCTCTCCCGAATGTATGCGGGGAAATGAGCATCTAAACTCAGGTAAGTAACCAGGTCATATTTGGGAGGACTTCAACTTCCAACTCTGTTAGATCCAGGCAGGGACCCTCTCCCGAATGTGTGCGGGGAAATGAGCACCCAAAGTCGGGTAGGTAGCCAGGTGATATTCCGGAACATGGACTTCAACTTCCAACTTTATTACTTAGATCCAGGCAGGGACCCTCTCCCGAATGTATGCGGGGAAATGAGCATCTAAACTCAGGTAAGTAACCAGGTCATATTTGGGAGGACTTCAACTTCCAACTCTGTTAGATCCAGGCAGGGACCCTCTCCCGAATGTGTGCGGGGAAATGAGCACCCAAATTCGGGTAGGTAGCCAGGTGATATTCCGGAACTTGAACTGCAACTTCCAACTTTATTACTTAGATCCAGACAGGGAGCCTCTCCCGAATGTATGCGGGGAAATGAGCATCTAAACTCAGGTAAGTAACCAGGTCATATTTGGGAGGACTTCAACTTCCAACTCTGTTAGATCCAGGCAGGGACCCTCTCCCGAATGTGTGCGGGGAAATGAGCACCCAAAGTCGGGTAGGTAGCCAGGTGATATTCCGGAACATGGACTTCAACTTCCAACTTTATTACTTAGATCCAGACAGGGAGCCTCTCCCGAATGTATGCGGGGAAATGAGCATCTAAACTCAGGTAAGTAACCAGGTCATATTTGGGAGGACTTCAACTTCCAACTCTGTTAGATCCAGGCAGGGACCCTCTCCCGAATGTGTGTGGGGAAATGAGCACCCAAAGTCGGGTAGGTAGCCAGGTGATATTCCGGAACTTGAACTGCAACTTCCAACTTTATTACTTAGATCCAGACAGGGAGCCTCTCCCGAATGTATGCGGGGAAATGAGCATCTAAACTCAGGTAAGTAACCAGGTCATATTTGGGAGGACTTCAACTTCCAACTCTATTACTTAGATCCAGGCAGGGAGCCTCTCCCGAATGTATGTGGGGAAATGAGCATCTAAACTCAGGTAAGTAACCAGGTCATATTCGGGAGGACTTCAACTTTCAATTTTATTACTTACCTCCAGGCAGGGACCCTCTCCCGAATGTGTGCGGGGAAAAGAGCACCCAAAGTCGGGTAGGCAGCTAGGTAGTGTTCCGGAATATGGACTGCAACTTCCATCTCTATTACTTAGATCCAGGCAGGGACCCTCTCCCAAATGTGTGCGGGGAAATGAGCACCTAAACTCAGGTAAGTAACCAGGTCATATTCGGTAGGACTTCAACTTCCAATTCTATTACTTACCTCCAGGCAGGGACCCTCTCCCGAATGTGTGCCGGGAAATGAGCACCCAAAGCTGGGAAGGCATTCAGGTTTTGTTCCGGAACATGGACTTCAACTTCCATGTATTTGACTATGGTCCAGGCAGGGACCTTACACTCAATCTCTGCGGGGAAAAGAGCACCCAAAGTCGGGTAGGTAGCCAGGTGATATTCCGGAACTTGAAATTCAACTTCCAACTCTATTACTTAGATCCAGGCAGGGAGCCTCTCCCGAATGTATGTGGGGAAATGAGCATCTAAACTCAGGTAAGTAACCAGGTCATATTCGGGAGGACTTCAACTTTCAATTTTATTACTTACCTCCAGGCAGGGACCCTCTCCCGAATGTGTGCGGGGAAATGAGCACCCAAAGTCGGGTAGGCAGCTAGGTAGTGTTCCGGAATATGGACTGCAACTTCCATCTCTATTACTTAGATCCAGGCAGGGACCCTCTCCCAAATGTGTGCGGGGAAATGAGCACCTAAACTCAGGTAAGTAACCAGGTCATATTCGGTAGGACTTCAACTTCCAATTCTATTACTTACCTCCAGGCAGGGACCCTCTCCCGAATGTGTGCCGGGAAATGAGCACCCAAAGCTGGGAAGGCATTCAGGTTTTGTTCCGGAACATGGACTTCAACTTCCATGTATTTGACTATGGTCCAGGCAGGGACCTTACACTCAATCTCTGCGGGGAAAAGAGCACCCAAAGTCGGGTAGGTAGCCAGGTGATATTCCGGAACTTGAACTTCAACTTCCAACTCTATTACTTAGATCCAGGCAGGGAGCCTCTCCCGAATGTATGTGGGGAAATGAGCATCTAAACTCAGGTAAGTAACCAGGTCATATTCGGGAGGACTTCAACTTTCAATTTTATTACTTACCTCCAGGCAGGGACCCTCTCCCGAATGTGTGCGGGGAAATGAGCACCCAAAGTCGGGTAGGCAGCTAGGTAGTGTTCCGGAATATGGACTGCAACTTCCATCTCTATTACTTACCTCCAGGCAGGGACCCTCTCCCAAATGTGTGCGGGGAAATGAGCACCTAAACTCAGGTAAGTAACCAGGTCATATTCGGTAGGACTTCAACTTCCAATTCTATTACTTACCTCCAGGCAGGGACCCTCTCCCGAATGTGTGCCGGGAAATGAGCACCCAAAGCTGGGAAGGCATTCAGGTTTTGTTCCGGAACATGGACTTCAACTTCCATGTATTTGACTATGGTCCAGGCAGGGACCTTACACTCAATCTCTGCGGGGAAAAGAGCACCCAAAGTCGGGTAGGTAGCCAGGTGATATTCCGGAACTTGAACTTCAACTTCCAACTCTATTACTTAGATCCAGGCAGGGAGCCTCTCCCGAATGTATGTGGGGAAATGAGCATCTAAACTCAGGTAAGTAACCAGGTCATATTCGGGAGGACTTCAACTTTCAATTTTATTACTTACCTCCAGGCAGGGACCCTCTCCCGAATGTGTGCGGGGAAATGAGCACCCAAAGTCGGGTAGGCAGCTAGGTAGTGTTCCGGAATATGGACTGCAACTTCCATCTCTATTACTTACCTCCAGGCAGGGACCCCTGCCCCCCCCACCCACCCCCACGACAGTCTACACTTACCCCAGCAAAGCACACCCATAGGCGGCCTACACTCTTCCCCCCCACCCCCCTCCACACACCTGTTCACCAGCCGAACCTGGGTACCCACTCTTAAGCACCCCTCACTGGGCCACACAGTACTAATTCAGCCCTCCCGCCGACCTCCGCAGCCGTACCTATGGTGGTCCGTTTTTTTACCCATGGTGGTCCGGCCTTGTACCCATGGTGGTCTTGTTCCAGGTGATATTCCGGAACTTGAACTGCAACTTCCAACATGGACCACCATGGGTACAAAGTTGGACCACCATGGGTCTGGTTGCGGAGCTCCGGCGGGGGCTTGAATTAGTACTGTGTGGCCCGGTGAGGGGTGCTTAAGAGTGGGTACCCGGGGTCGGCTGGTGAACAGGTGTGTGGAGGGGGTGGGGGGGAGCTTCCAACTCTATTACATACCTCCAGGCAGGGACCCTCTACCGAATGTGTGCGGGGAAATGAGCACCCAAATTCGGGTAGGTAGCCAGGTGATATTCCGGAACATGGACTTCAACTTCCATGTATTTGACCATGGTCCAGGCAGGGACCTTACACTAAATGTCTGCGGGGAAAAGAGCACCCAAAGTCGGGTAGGCAGCCAGGTAGTGTTACGCAACATAGACTTCAACTTACATGTTTTTTACCATGGTCCAGACAGGGACCTTCCACTAAAGGTCTGCGGGGAAAAGAGCACCCAAAGCTGGGTAGGCATTCAGGTTTTGTTCCGGAACATGGACTTCAACTTCCATGTATTTGACCATGGTCCAAGCAGGGACCTTACACTCAATGTCTGCGGGGAAATGAGCACCCAAAGTCGGGTAGGTAGCCAGGTGATATTCCGGAACATGGACTTCAACTTCCAACTTTATTACTTAGATCCAGGCAGGGACCCTCTCCTGAATGTATGCGGGGAAATGAGCATCTAAACTCAGGTAAGTAACCAGGTCATATTTGGGAGGACTTCAACTTCCAACTCTGTTAGATCCAGGCAGGGACCCTCTCCCGAATGTATGCGGGGAAATGAGCACCCAAATTCGGGTAGGTAGCCAGGTGATATTCCGGAACATGGACTTCAACTTCCAACTTTATTACTTAGATCCAGGCAGGGACCCTCTCCTGAATGTATGCGGGGAAATGAGCATCTAAACTCAGGTAAGTAACCAGGTCATATTTGGGAGGACTTCAACTTCCAACTCTGTTAGATCCAGGCAGGGACCCTCTCCCGAATGTGTGCGGGGAAATGAGCACCCAAAGTCGGGTAGGTAGCCAGGTGATATTCCGGAACATGGACTTCAACTTCCAACTTTATTACTTAGATCCAGGCAGGGAGCCTCTCCCAAATGTGTGCGGGGAAATGAGCACCTAAACTCAGGTAAGTAACCAGGTCATATTCGGTAGGACTTCAACTTCCAATTCTATTACTTACCTCCAGGCAGGGACCCTCTCCCGAATGTGTGCCGGGAAATGAGCACCCAAAGCTGGGTAGGCATTCAGGTTTTGTTCCGGAACATGGACTTCAACTTCCATGTATTTGACCATGGTCCAAGCAGGGACCTTACACTCAATGTCTGCGGGGAAAAGAGCACCCAAAGTCGGGTAGGCAGCCAGGTGATATTCCGGAACTTGAACTGCAACTTCCAACTTTATTACTTAGATCCAGACAGGGAGCCTCTCCCGAATGTATGCGGGGAAATGAGCATCTAAACTCAGGTAAGTAACCAGGTCATATTTGGGAGGACTTCAACTTCCAACTCTGTTAGATCCAGGCAGGGACCCTCTCCCGAATGTGTGCGGGGAAATGAGCACCCAAATTCGGGTAGGTTGCCAGGTGATATTCCGGAACATGGACTTCAACTTCCATGTATTTGACCATGGTCCAGGCAGGGACCTTACACTCAATGTCTGCGGGGAAAAGAGCACCCAAAGTCGGGTAGGCAGCCAGGTAGTGATTCCGGAATATGGACTGCAACTTCCAACTCTATTACATGCCTCCAGGCAGGGACCCTCTAGTACTACTCAAGTATGGGTGATTTTAACATGGAGCGCGTATGCCATCTAGTGGTGAAATTATATATTACCGCTTTACTTTGGCGATCATAAACTTAGGCTAGCTGATCCTAATTAGGGTTAGGGTTAGGGTTAGGGTTAGGGTTAGGGTTAGGGTTAGGTTACAGGCTCAGCGAGGTAATGGGTACCCCTACCCACATGCGAATATCTTCAGATAGGAATATCCCATGTGGATGAAACCAAGTTCTACCCCCCCTAAATGAGGCCTAAAAATCACAATGAGCCCACCCCCAAGTCTCCATGACTTCCGGTTCCGGAGATACGGCCGTTTTTTTTGTTTTTTTTGCCATATCTCCGGAACGGAAAGGGGGATCGACATGGGACCACCTCAGGCGTGTTCAGAGACCACGAATTAGGTCTGACGCCACCCACTTAGAAGTCGCCATGACCTTTGGTTCCGGAGATATAGCCGTTTAAAGTTTCCCCATTGAAACGAATGGGGAAAATCAAAAATTGTTCTAAGTCCAAAGTGTGTTCCAAAAACAGTGCCCACAGAAAGTGTATAGGAGTACGTTTCGGAGCATTTGGAGTCGATTGGTACCCACATTTTGTGACATAAAAATTAGGGTTAGGGTTGTGTGTGTGTGTAACACTCACCACCTGATCAGCACAAACCAGTTGTTAACACCGCTAGGTAGCTCTGGTTTGGCCAATCAAGACCGAAGCTCTGTTCTGATGATGAAGCCACGTCAGCTCCATACAGCGCAGGGTGCTAAACAACATGTTAAGCTAAAAAGCCTTTATCCTGTGCCACATACACCGCACGACCCCAGGAATGGCTTTAGAAAAAACTCCATATTCATGTTATAGTCTAATCTCCAGGTGTTAACTTCAATAACGGTTTCAATATTGATTAAACATCAATTGTGTTGTATTCTTCTGATGGGTAATGGTATCCATCCTGTCCAATCAGAATCTTGATTCGTGACTTAGTTAAGGAATTAACACTAGGAGAGTGATTTCGCGATACGATTACCCAGAATGCAACGCATTGTTTATTTGCATTAACCCTCCCCTAAACGCGTTTTGGGCAATAACTTTAGTTATATAAGTCGTAAAGACACCCAGGTTGGTTCTACCCCCACTAAATCAGGTACGGGCTATCCAATGGAACCCCCTCAACGCTCTACGTGAACCGGAAGTACCTTAAAACACTCGATCTTGAGGCGGTTAGGGTTAGGGTTAGGGTTAGGGGGTTAGGGTTAGGGTTAGGGTTAGGGTTAGGGTTAGGGTTAGGGTTAGGGTTAGGTTACAGGCTCAGCGAGGTAATGGGTACCCCTACCCACATGCGAATATCTTCAGATAGGAAGGGTTAGGGTTAGGGTTAGGGTTAGGGTTAGGGTTAGGGTTAGGTATGGGGTTAGGGTTAGGGTTAGGGTTTAGGGTTAGGGTTAGGGTTAGGGTTAGGGTTAGGGTTAGGGTTAGGGTTAGGGTTAGGGTTAGGTTACAGGCTCAGCGAGGTAATGGGTACCCCTACCCACATGCGAATATCTTCAGATAGGAATATCCCATGTGGATGAAACCAAGTTCTACCCCCCCTAAATGAGGCCTAAAAATCACAATGAGCCCACCCCCAAGTCTCCATGACTTCCGGTTCCGGAGATACGGCCGTTTTTTTTGTTTTTTTTGCCATATCTCCGGAACGGAAAGGGGGATCGACATGGGACCACCTCAGGCGTGTTCAGAGACCACGAATTAGGTCTGACGCCACCCACTTAGAAGTCGCCATGACCTTTGGTTCCGGAGATATAGCCGTTTAAAGTTTCCCCATTGAAACGAATGGGGAAAATCAAAAATTGTTCTAAGTCCAAAGTGTGTTCCAAAAACAGTGCCCACAGAAAGTGTATAGGAGTACGTTTCGGAGCATTTGGAGTCGATTGGTACCCACATTTTGTGACATAAAAATTAGGGTTAGGGTTGTGTGTGTGTGTAACACTCACCACCTGATCAGCACAAACCAGTTGTTAACACCGCTAGGTAGCTCTGGTTTGGCCAATCAAGACCGAAGCTCTGTTCTGATGATGAAGCCACGTCAGCTCCATACAGCGCAGGGTGCTAAACAACATGTTAAGCTAAAAAGCCTTTATCCTGTGCCACATACACCGCACGACCCCAGGAATGGCTTTAGAAAAAACTCCATATTCATGTTATAGTCTAATCTCCAGGTGTTAACTTCAATAACGGTTTCAATATTGATTAAACATCAATTGTGTTGTATTCTTCTGATGGGTAATGGTATCCGTCCTGTCCAATCAGAATCTTGATTCGTGACTTAGTTAAGGAATTAACACTAGGAGAGTGATTTCGCGATACGATTACCCAGAATGCAACGCATTGTTTATTTGCATTAACCCTCCCCTAAACGCGTTTTGGGCAATAACTTTAGTTATATAGGTGGTAAAGACACCCAGGTTGGTTCTACCCCCACTAAATCAGGTACGGGCTATCCAATGGAACCCACCTCAACGCTCTACGTGAACCGGAAGTACCTTAAAAGGGTTAGGGTTAGGGGGTTAGGGTTAGAGGGTTAGGGTTAGGGTTAGGGGGTTAGGGTTAGGGTTAGGGTTAGGTTACAGGCTCAGCGAGGTAATGGGTACCCCTACCCACATGCGAATATCTTCAGTTAGGGTTAGGGTTAGGGTTAGGGTTAGGGTTAGGGGTTAGGGTTAGGGTTAGGGTTAGGGTTAGGGTTTAGGGTTAGGGTTAGGGTTAGGGTTAGGGTTAGGTTACAGGCTCAGCGAGGTAATGGGTACCCCTACCCACATGCGAATATCTTCAGATAGGAATATCCCATGTGGATGAAACCAAGTTCTACCCCCCCTAAATGAGGCCTAAAAATCACAATGAGCCCACCCCCAAGTCTCCATGACTTCCGGTTCCGGAGATACGGCCGTTTTTTTTGTTTTTTTTGCCATATCTCCGGAACGGAAAGGGGGATCGACATGGGACCACCTCAGGCGTGTTCAGAGACCACGAATTAGGTCTGACGCCACCCACTTAGAAGTCGCCATGACCTTTGGTTCCGGAGATATAGCCGTTTAAAGTTTCCCCATTGAAACGAATGGGGAAAATCAAAAATTGTTCTAAGTCCAAAGTGTGTTCCAAAAACAGTGCCCACAGAAAGTGTATAGGAGTACGTTTCGGAGCATTTGGAGTCGATTGGTACCCACATTTTGTGACATAAAAATTAGGGTTAGGGTTGTGTGTGTGTGTAACACTCACCACCTGATCAGCACAAACCAGTTGTTAACACCGCTAGGTAGCTCTGGTTTGGCCAATCAAGACCGAAGCTCTGTTCTGATGATGAAGCCACGTCAGCTCCATACAGCGCAGGGTGCTAAACAACATGTTAAGCTAAAAAGCCTTTATCCTGTGCCACATACACCGCACGACCCCAGGAATGGCTTTAGAAAAAACTCCATATTCATGTTATAGTCTAATCTCCAGGTGTTAACTTCAATAACGGTTTCAATATTGATTAAACATCAATTGTGTTGTATTCTTCTGATGGGTAATGGTATCCATCCTGTCCAATCAGAATCTTGATTCGTGACTTAGTTAAGGAATTAACACTAGGAGAGTGATTTCGCGATACGATTACCCAGAATGCAACGCATTGTTTATTTGCATTAACCCTCCCCTAAACGCGTTTTGGGCAATAACTTTAGTTATATAAGTCGTAAAGACACCCAGGTTGGTTCTACCCCCACTAAATCAGGTACGGGCTATCCAATGGAACCCCCTCAACGCTCTACGTGAACCGGAAGTACCTTAAAACACTCGATCTTGAGGCGGTTAGGGTTAGGGTTAGGGTTAGGGGGTTAGGGTTAGGGTTAGGGTTAGGGTTAGGGTTAGGGTTAGGGTTAGGGTTAGGTTACAGGCTCAGCGAGGTAATGGGTACCCCTACCCACATGCGAATATCTTCAGATAGGAAGGGTTAGGGTTAGGGTTAGGGTTAGGGTTAGGGTTAGGTATGGGGTTAGGGTTAGGGTTAGGGTTAGGGGTTAGGGGTTAGGGTTAGGGTTAGGGTTAGGGTTAGGGTTAGGGTTAGGGTTAGAGGGTTAGAGGGTTAGGGTTAGGGTTAGGGTTTGGAGCCGATTTAACATGGGTTTGTATAGCCGATTTGGAAAGCCCAAATTCACCCCCACCGTACACTGTCCATTTTGGAATTTTTGTCTAAGTGCCACCATTGAACATATGTAGATTCGGAACTTGGAAGTTGGAATCTGGAAGTTGTAAATGGAAGTTGGAAGATGGAAGATGGAAGTTGGAAGCTGAATTTGGAATTTGGAAAATCGAACTCCCATGCAAAAGGGGGCACCACTGAGTCGAAAAAAATGAATGTCTGGATTTGGAAGTAAAATTCGGAAAACTCTAGGGGCAGTAGTGTACCATGTTAAAACTAAACATCAGCGATTTGGAAGCTAATTCAAAATTTATTCATACACTCAGCAATCGGTTCATGTCTACAATTTGGAAGTTGGAAGTAGCTATATGTGTCCTGAAGTTGGAAGTTGTCATTTTTGTCAGAGTGTCACCATTGAACATGTGTAGATTTGGAAGTTGGAAGTAGAAATGTCCTGAAGTTGGAAGTTGTCATTTTTGTCAGAGTGTCACCATTGAACAACACTGTTATCAGGAATGCCATTTTTTTCTCTACATATTTTGTCGTTAACCATCTAACACAAACTCAGTGATAAGACTTAGTGAACTGTAGTACTGACACTTGAACAACAATCTATAAAAGTTGAAAGAACAAAAACTTTGTACAAACAAAAGTCTGACAATGCACTCACACATTTAAAATTGTCAAGATTGTTGCGTTAACGAAAAAAACATGAAAAGAAAATCCAGTGACTATAACAACCAACAAAAGACACCAATAAATACCCAGTGTTTAAACATCTAGGAGTCCCTATCTGACACTCCCGTTATTTCCCATTTTTTGCATACACAACAAAAATAACAAAAGCATAAATATAAAACAATCTTCTTTATAATCCATTTCAAAAAAACATAAATAAATACAAAATTACTAAAACCATTCTTGCTGTTAGTATAAAAATTGAACATGTGAAGTTGGAAGTTGGAATCCCCGCTTCCAAAAGGAGAGGGGTTACCGAATCTGGAAGTGAAAACCATTCCACAATGAAACAACAGAAATGCCCCAAAATAAGACACTGGGCTATTTCAGGGATGGCGAACACGCCTGCAGAGTCCAATTTAACTTTTCGTTTCGCAAAGTGTTCCAAATTTGATTTCTATATCAAGAACTAGTGCCATCTCTTGATGACGACATATGCTGGGAAGAGCTCATTCAGACCTTTCCAAAACACTTGGCCTCATGCCTCTAGGCCTTTCTTTCACAAAGTTATAAGGGTTCAAAGTTTGACCTACCCAATCTGGAAGTGTCTACCATTCCACAATGAAAAGACAGAAATGCCCCAAAATAAGACTCTGGGCTATGTTAGGGATGGTGAACGCACCTGCAGAGGAAATGGCTCCTTTTCAGAACTCAGTCATCGTTTAGCCCCGCTTCCAAAAAGGAGAGGGGTACCGAATCTGGAAGTTGGAAGTTCTGTCAGAGTGTCACCATTGAACATATGTAGATTTGGAAGTTGGAAGTTGGTTCTGGAAGCTGGAAATGGAAGTTGGAAGCTGGAAATGGAAGTTGGAAGTTGCAATCTGGAAGTTGTCACCATTGAACATATGTAGATTTGGAAGTTGGAAGTTTTGTCAGAGTGTCACCATTGAACATATGTAGATTTGGAAGTTGGAAGTTTTGTCAGAGTGTCACCATTGAACATATGTAGATTTGGAAGTTGTCATTCTTGTCAGAGTGTCACCATTGAACATGTGTAGATTTGGAAGTTGGAAGTAGGTAAATGTCCTGAAGTTGGAATTTTTGTCAGAGTGTCACCATTGAACATGTGTAGATTTGGAAGTTGGAAGTTGGAATCCCCGCTTCCAAAAGGAGAGGGGTTACCGAATCTGGAAGTGACTACCATTCCACAATGAAACAACAGAAATGCCCCAAAATAAGACACTGGGCTATTTCAGGGATGGCGAACACGCCTGCAGAGTCCAATTTAACTTTTCGTTTCACAAAGTGTTCCAAATGTAATTTCTATATCAAGAAATAGTGCCTTCTATTGATGATGACATGTGCTGGAAAGAGCTCATTCAGACCTTTCCAAAACACTTGGCCTCATTCCTCTAGGCCTTTCCTTCACAAAGTTATAAGGGTTCAAAGTTTGACCTTTCGGGGGAGGGGTTAGGGTTAGGGTTGGCGACCCTGAGGTCCCAGAGGGCTGAGATTCGGAGTGGAGGTCCCAGTCAGACCCTGTGAACAGCTCGTCAAGTCTCGGGGCGCTGACACCTTCCTGTCCCTTAATTGGTCTCTTGACCAAATGCTGAGCGAGAAGCACTTGGGGGCTACACTTCTGAGTAGTTCTGATAGAAAAAGTGACCTTAACAGGGAATTTTTTTTCTGTTGGGTGGAAAAGGCCGACTGTCGGATATGTCGTTCATGGGAACAAGATGGACACGTGAATGCGTTTTGGAACCTCTCGCTATCTCGAAAGGTCACGAAATTAGTAGGTTAGGGTTCCCCAATCACTTATATTGCCTTTTGGAAGCACCTTTCACCCTCTGCAAAAAGCCAAGGAAATGGTTTTTCTGTCCGAACTTGAGGTATGTTGTAGCACCAACAACCTTCTCCTTTGGCTATAAGTTTGGAGCTTCAGCCTCTTAAGATGGCAGAGCGGCACCGTTGAACGCTTCCCAAATGTCAATAGGTCAAATGAGGCCTTCCAAAATGAGCGGAGTACCCAATCTGGAAGTGAAACTAAACAAGGAATTTCTTTTTTTCTGTTGGGTGAAAAAGGCCGACTGTCGCATATGTCGTTCATGGGAACAAGATGGACACGTGAATGCGTTTTGGAACCTCTCGCTATCTCGAAAGGTCACACAATGAGCAGGTTAGCGTTTTCCCCATTCACTTATATTGCCTTTTGGAAGCACCTTTCACCCTCTGTAAAAAGCCAAGGAAATGGTTTTTCTGTCCGAACTTGAGGTATGTTGTAGCACCAACAACCTTCTCCTTTGGCTATAAGTTTGGAGCTTCAGCCTCTTAAGATGACAGAGCGGCACCGTTGAACGCTTCCCAAATGTCAATAGGTCAAGTGAGGCCTTCCAAAATGAGCGGAGTACCCAATCTGGAAGTGTCTACCGTTCCACAATGAAAAGACAGAAATGCCCCAAAATAAGACTCTGGGCTATTTTAGGGATGGTGAACGCGCCTGCAGAGGAAATGGCTCCTTTTCAGAACTCAGTCATCGTTTAGCCCCGCTTCCAAAAAGGAGAGGGGTACCGAATGTGGAAGTTGGAAGTTCTGTCAGAGTGTCACCATTGAACATATGTATATTTGGAAGTTGGAAGTTTGAATCCCCGCTTCCAAAATGAGCGGAGTACCCAATCTGGAAGTGACGACCATTCCACAATGAAACAACAGAAATGTCCCAAAATAAGACACTGGGCTATTTCAGGGAGGGTGAACACGCCTGCAGAGGGAATGGCTCCTTTTCAGAACTCAGTCATGGTTTAGCCCCGCTTCCAAAAGGAGAGGGGTACCGAATGTGGAAGTGAAAACCATTCCACAATGAAACAACAGAAATGCCCCAAAATAAGACACTGGGCTATTTCAGGGATGGCGAACACGCCTGCAGAGCCCAATGTAACTTTTCGTTTCGCAAAGTGTTCCAAATTTGATTTCTATATCAAGTACTAGTGCCATCTCTTGATGACGACATATGCTGGGAAGAGCTCATTCAGACCTTTCCAAAACACTTGGCCTCATGCCTCTAGGCCTTTCTTTCACAAAGTTATAAGGGTTCAAAGTTTGACCTTTTGGGGGAGGGGTTAGGGTTAGGGTTGGCGACCCTGAGGTCGCAGAGGGCTGAGATTCGGAGTGGAGGTCCCAGTCAGACCCTGTGAACAGCTCGTCAAGTCTCGGGGCGCTGACACCTTCCTGTCTCTTAATTGGTCTCTTGACCAAATGCTGAGCGAGAAGCACTTGGGGGCTACACTTCTGAGTAGTTCTGATGGAAAAAGTGACCTTAACAGGGAATTTTTTTTCTGTTGGGTGAAAAAGGCCGACTGTCGCATATGTCGTTCATGGGAACAAGAGGGACGCGTGTATGCGTTTTGGTAGCACTCGCTATCTCGAAAGGTCACGAAATTAGTAGTTTAGGGTTTTCCCCAATCACTTATATTGCCTTTTGGAAGCACCTTTCACCCTCTGTAAAAAGCCAAGGAAATGGTTTTTCTGTCCGAACTTGAGGTATGTTGTAGCACCAACAACCTTCTCCTTTGGCTATAAGTTTGGAGCTTCAGCCTCTTAAGATGACAGAGCGGCACCGTTGAACGCTTCCCAAATGTCAATAGGTCAAGTGAGGCCTTCCAAAATGAGCGGAGTACCCAATCTGGAAGTGTCTACCGTTCCACAATGAAAAGACAGAAATGCCCCAAAATAAGACTCTGGGCTATTTTAGGGATGGTGAACGCGCCTGCAGAGGAAATGGCTCCTTTTCAGAACTCAGTCATCGTTTAGCCCCGCTTCCAAAAAGGAGAGGGGTACCGAATCTGGAAGTTGGAAGTTCTGTCAGAGTGTCACCATTGAACATATGTATATTTGGAAGTTGGAAGTTTGAATCCCCGCTTCCAAAATGAGCGGAGTACCCAATCTGGAAGTGACGACCATTCCACAATGAAACAACAGAAATGTCCCAAAATAAGACACTGGGCTATTTCATGGAGGGTGAACACGCCTGCAGAGGGAATGGCTCCTTTTCAGAACTCAGTCATGGTTTAGCCCCGCTTCCAAAAGGAGAGGGGTACCGAATGTGGAAGTGAAAACCATTCCACAATGAAACAACAGAAATGCCCCAAAATAAGACACTGGGCTATTTCAGGGATGGCGAACACGCCTGCAGAGCCCAATTTAACTTTTCGTTTCGCAAAGTGTTCCAAATTTGATTTCTATATCAAGTACTAGTGCCATCTCTTGATGACGACATATGCTGGGAAGAGCTCATTCAGACCTTTCCAAAACACTTGGCCTCATGCCTCTAGGCCTTTCTTTCACAAAGTTATAAGGGTTCAAAGTTTGACCTTTTGGGGGAGGGGTTAGGGTTAGGGTTGGCGACCCTGAGGTCGCAGAGGGCTGAGATTCGGAGTGGAGGTCCCAGTCAGACCCTGTGAACAGCTCGTCAAGTCTCGGGGCGCTGACACCTTCCTGTCTCTTAATTGGTCTCTTGACCAAATGCTGAGCGAGAAGCACTTGGGGGCTACACTTCTGAGTAGTTCTGATGGAAAAAGTGACCTTAACAGGGAATTTTTTTTCTGTTGGGTGAAAAAGGCCGACTGTCGCATATGTCGTTCATGGGAACAAGAGGGACGCGTGTATGCGTTTTGGTAGCACTCGCTATCTCGAAAGGTCACGAAATTAGTAGTTTAGGGTTTTCCCCAATCACTTATATTGCCTTTTGGAAGCACCTTTCACCCTCTGTAAAAAGCCAAGGAAATGGTTTTTCTGTCCGAACTTGAGGTATGTTGTAGCAGCAACAACCTTCTCCTTTGGCTATAAGTTTGGAGCTTCAGCCTCTTAAGATGGCAGAGCGGCACCGTTGAACGCTTCCCAAATGTCAATAGGTCAAGTGAGGCCTTCCAAAATGAGCGGAGTACCCAATCTGGAAGTGACTACCATTCCACAATGAAACAACAGAAATGTCCCAAAATAAGACACTGGGCTATTTCAGGGAGGGTGAACGCGCCTGCAGAGGGAATGGCTCCTTTTCAGAACTCAGTCATGGTTTAGCCCCGCTTCCAAAAGGAGAGGGGTACCGAATGTGGAAGTGAAAACCATTCCACAATGAAACAACAGAAATGCCCCAAAATAAGACACTGGGCTATTTCAGGGATGGCGAACACGCCTGCAGAGTCCAATTTAACTTTTCGTTTCACAAAGTGTTCCAAATGTAATTTCTATATCAAGAAATAGTGCCTTCTATTGATGATGACATGTGCTGGAAAGAGCTCATTCAGACCTTTCCAAAACACTTGGCCTCATTCCTCTAGGCCTTTCCTTCACAAAGTTATAAGGGTTCAAAGTTGACCTATCGGGGGAGGGGTTAGGGTTAGGGTTGGCGACCCCGAGGTCGCAGAGGGCTGAGATTCGGAGTGGAGGTCCCAGTCAGACCCTGTGACAAGCTTGTCAAGTCTCGGGGCGCTGACACCTTCCTGTCTCTTAATTGGTCTCTTGCCCAAATGCTGAGCGAGAAGCACTTGGGGGTTACACTTTTGAGTAGTTCTGATAGAAAAAGTGACCTTAACAAGGAATTTTTTTTCTGTTGGGCGAAAAAGGCCGACTGTCGCATATGTCGTTCATGGGAACAAGAGGGACGCGTGTATGCGTTTTGGTACCTCTCGCTATCTCGAAAGGTCACGAAATTAGTAGGTTAGGGTTTTCCCCATTCACTTATATTGCCTTTTGGAAGCACCTTTCACCCTCTGTAAAAAGCCAAGGAAATGGTTTTTCTGTCCGAACTTGAGGTATGTTGTAGCACCAACAACCTTCTCCTTTGGCTATAAGTTTGGAGCTTCAGCCTCTTAAGATGACAGAGCGGCACCGTTGAACGCTTCCCAAATGTCAATAGGTCAAGTGAGGCCTTCCAAAATGAGCGGAGTACCCAATCTGGAAGTGTCTACCGTTCCACAATGAAAAGACAGAAATGCCCCAAAATAAGACTCTGGGCTATTTTAGGGATGGTGAACGCGCCTGCAGAGGAAATGGCTCATTTTCAGAACTCAGTCATGGTTTAGCCCCGCTTCCAAAAGGAGAGGGGTACCGAATGTGGAAGTGAAAACCATTCCACAATGAAACAACAGAAATGCCCCAAAATAAGACACTGGGCTATTTCAGGGATGGCGAACACGCCTGCAGAGTCCAATTTAACTTTTCGTTTTGCAAAGTGTTCCAAATTTGATTTCTATATCAAGAACTAGTGCCATCTCTTGATGACGACATATGCTGGGAAGAGCTCATTCAGACCTTTCCAAAACACTTGGCCTCATGCCTCTAGGCCTTTCTTTCACAAAGTTATAAGGGTTCAAATTTTGACCTACCCAATCTGGAAGTGTCTACCATTCCACAATGAAAAGACAGAAATGCCCCAAAATAAGACTCTGGGCTATGTTAGGGATGGTGAACGCACCTGCAGAGGAAATGGCTCCTTTTCAGAACTCAGTCATCGTTTAGCCCCGCTTCCAAAAAGGAGAGGGGTACCGAATCTGGAAGTTGGAAGTCACCATTGAACATATGTAGATTTGGAAGTTGGAAGTTTTGTCAGAGTGTCACCATTGAACATATGTAGATTTGGAAGTTGGAAGTTTTGTCAGAGTGTCACCATTGAACATATGTAGATTTGGAAGTTGGAAGTTGGATTCTGGAAGCTGGAAATGGAAGTTGGAAGCTGGAAGTTGGAAGTTGCAATCTGGAAGTTGTCATTTTTGCCAGAGTGTCACCATTGAACATATGTAGATTTGGAAGTTGGAAGTTGTGTCAGAGTGTCACCATTGAACATATGTAGATTTGGAAGTTGGAAGTTTTGTCAGAGTGTCATCATTGAACATATGTAGATTTGGAAGTTGGAAGTTTTGTCAGAGTGTCACCATTGAACATATGTAGATTTGGAAGTTGGAAGTTTTGTCAGAGTGTCACCATTGAACATATGTAGATTTGGAAGTTGGAAGTTGGATTCTGGAAGCTGGAAATGGAAGTTGGAAGCTGGAAGTTGGAAGTTGCAATCTGGAAGTTGTCATTTTTGCCAGAGTGTCACCATTGAACATATGTAGATTTGGAAGTTGGAAGTTGTGTCAGAGTGTCACCATTGAACATATGTAGATTTGGAAGTTGGAAGTTTTGTCAGAGTGTCATCATTGAACATATGTAGATTTGGAAGTTGGAAGTTTTGTCAGAGTGTCACCATTGAACATATGTAGATTTGGAAGTTGGAAGTTGGATTCTGGAAGCTGGAAATGGAAGTTGGAAGCTGGAAGTTGGAAGTTGCAATCTGGAAGTTGGAAGCTGGAAGTTGGAAGTTGCAATCTGGAAGTTGCCAACATATGTAGATTTGGAAGTTGGAAGTTTTGTCAGAGTGTCACCATTGAACATATGTAGATTTGGAAGTTGGAAGTTTTGTCAGAGTGTCACCATTGAACATATGTAGATTTGGAAGTTGGAAGTTGGATTCTGGAAGCTGGAAATGGAAGTTGGAAGCTGGAAGTTGGAAGTTGCAATCTGGAAGTTGGAAGCTGGAAGTTGGAAGTTGCAATCTGGAAGTTGCCAACATATGTAGATTTGGAAGTTGGAAGTAGGTAAATGTCCTGAAGTTCGTTAAAAATCAATGTATAGTCTAAGTCCACCAACAGCAATTGGTTCATGTCTACAATTTTGAAGTTGGAAGTAGGTCAATGTCCTGAAGTTGGAAGTTCATTAAAAATCAATGTATAGTCTAAGTCCACCAATGATGTAAGTGGGGGTATGCATGTTTTCCTTTTAGTATGATAATTAGAGCCATTAAACCATTTACATTTACATGTAGGGAATTTAGCAGACGCTTTTGTCCAAAGCGACTTACCAGGCAGACAGTATTGTCTGCCTGGTAAGCATTTCTACCCTGAGCACTTGGTCCACCACCCTATCTATTCCTTCAGGTTATGTACTACAATATATAAAACATATATATATATACATACATATACATGTTAATTAATTGATATTTTATTTTCAGAATGCCACCAGCAAGGAGAGAGTGTGCGGGATGTTATTGACATGGTCCATAATGGAGAGAGTGAGGTTGAGACACCGATGAGAGTGATGAAGCCGTCACACTTGTGTCATCCTTTGCTGGACCTGAACCTTAATATTTTTAATATTGTTTATTATTTTTAATAAATGACTTCATAAAAATATGACTAATGTGTGATTATTATTAATGTTACAAAAATGACAACTTCCAACTTCCAAATCTACACATGTTCAATGGTGACACTCTGACAAAACTTCCAACTTCCAACTTCAGGACATTTACCTACTTCCAACTTCCAAATCTACACATGTTCAATGGTGACACTCTGACAAAAATGACAACTTCCAACTTCCAAATCTACATATGTTCAATCCACTTCCAAATTAAAGGCACTTCCAACTTCCAAATTCAGCATAAAATCCATCTGCCCCCTGGTGGTGAAAAATCCACTTCCAAATTAAAGGCACTTCCAACTTCCAACTTCCAACTTCCAAATAAAGATTTGGACTAGCGCCCCCGAATTTTGCATGGTCATTGGTGGAATTGCAACGTTTTTTCAAAACACTATAACTCAGAGGAAACAAATGACAGAGTTTTGAAAATATTTTTCTAGGGTTAGGGTTGACGAACCCTAACCTTAAACCCTAACCTTTTGTACTGTAACCTTTCTGGGAATTTATGAAAAATACCTTCCAAAATCAGCCCCTAAACTTCCAACTTCCAAATTCCACCTTCCAAAATCAGACTGAGGTTAGGGTTCAAACCCTAATTAGGGTTAGGGTTAGGGTTAGGGTTAGGGTTAGGGTTAGGGTTAGGGTTAGGGTTAGGGTTAGGGTTAGGGTTAGGGTTAGGTTACAGGCTCAGCGAGGTAATGGGTACCCCTACCCACATGCGAATATCTTCAGATAGGAATATCCCATGTGGATGAAACCAAGTTCTACCCCCCCTAAATGAGGCCTAAAAATCACAATGAGCCCACCCCCAAGTCTCCATGACTTCCGGTTCCGGAGATACGGCCGTTTTTTTTTGTTTTTTTTGCCATATCTCCGGAACGGAAAGGGGGATCGACATGGGACCACCTCAGGCGTGTTCAGAGACCACGAATTAGGTCTGACGCCACCCACTTAGAAGTCGCCATGACCTTTGGTTCCGGAGATATAGCCGTTTAAAGTTTCCCCATTGAAACGAATGGGGAAAATCAAAAATTGTTCTAAGTCCAAAGTGTGTTCCAAAAACAGTGCCCACAGAAAGTGTATAGGAGTACGTTTCGGAGCATTTGGAGTCGATTGGTACCCACATTTTGTGACATAAAAATTAGGGTTAGGGTTGTGTGTGTGTGTAACACTCACCACCTGATCAGCACAAACCAGTTGTTAACACCGCTAGGTAGCTCTGGTTTGGCCAATCAAGACCGAAGCTCTGTTCTGATGATGAAGCCACGTCAGCTCCATACAGCGCAGGGTGCTAAACAACATGTTAAGCTAAAAAGCCTTTATCCTGTGCCACATACACCGCACGACCCCAGGAATGGCTTTAGAAAAAACTCCATATTCATGTTATAGTCTAATCTCCAGGTGTTAACTTCAATAACGGTTTCAATATTGATTAAACATCAATTGTGTTGTATTCTTCTGATGGGTAATGGTATCCATCCTGTCCAATCAGAATCTTGATTCGTGACTTAGTTAAGGAATTAACACTAGGAGAGTGATTTCGCGATACGATTACCCAGAATGCAACGCATTGTTTATTTGCATTAACCCTCCCCTAAACGCGTTTTGGGCAATAACTTTAGTTATATAAGTCGTAAAGACACCCAGGTTGGTTCTACCCCCACTAAATCAGGTACGGGCTATCCAATGGAACCCCCTCAACGCTCTACGTGAACCGGAAGTACCTTAAAACACTCGATCTTGAGGCGGTTAGGGTTAGGGTTAGGGTTAGGGGGTTAGGGTTAGGGTTAGGGTTAGGGTTAGGGTTAGGGTTAGGGTTAGGTTACAGGCTCAGCGAGGTAATGGGTACCCCTACCCACATGCGAATATCTTCAGATAGGAAGGGTTAGGGTTAGGGTTAGGGTTAGGGTTAGGGTTAGGGTTAGGTATGGGGTTAGGGTTAGGGTTAGGGTTAGGGTTAGGGTTAGGGTTAGGGGTTAGGGTTAGGGTTAGGGTTAGGGTTAGGGTTAGGGTTAGGGTTAGGTTACAGGCTCAGCGAGGTAATGGGTACCCCTACCCACATGCGAATATCTTCAGATAGGAATATCCCATGTGGATGAAACCAAGTTCTACCCCCCCTAAATGAGGCCTAAAAATCACAATGAGCCCACCCCCAAGTCTCCATGACTTCCGGTTCCGGAGATACGGCCGTTTTTTTTGTTTTTTTTGCCATATCTCCGGAACGGAAAGGGGGATCGACATGGGACCACCTCAGGCGTGTTCAGAGACCACGAATTAGGTCTGACGCCACCCACTTAGAAGTCGCCATGACCTTTGGTTCCGGAGATATAGCCGTTTAAAGTTTCCCCATTGAAACGAATGGGGAAAATCAAAAATTGTTCTAAGTCCAAAGTGTGTTCCAAAAACAGTGCCCACAGAAAGTGTATAGGAGTACGTTTCGGAGCATTTGGAGTCGATTGGTACCCACATTTTGTGACATAAAAATTAGGGTTAGGGTTGTGTGTGTGTGTAACACTCACCACCTGATCAGCACAAACCAGTTGTTAACACCGCTAGGTAGCTCTGGTTTGGCCAATCAAGACCGAAGCTCTGTTCTGATGATGAAGCCACGTCAGCTCCATACAGCGCAGGGTGCTAAACAACATGTTAAGCTAAAAAGCCTTTATCCTGTGCCACATACACCGCACGACCCCAGGAATGGCTTTAGAAAAAACTCCATATTCATGTTATAGTCTAATCTCCAGGTGTTAACTTCAATAACGGTTTCAATATTGATTAAACATCAATTGTGTTGTATTCTTCTGATGGGTAATGGTATCCATCCTGTCCAATCAGAATCTTGATTCGTGACTTAGTTAAGGAATTAACACTAGGAGAGTGATTTCGCGATACGATTACCCAGAATGCAACGCATTGTTTATTTGCATTAACCCTCCCCTAAACGCGTTTTGGGCAATAACTTTAGTTATATAAGTCGTAAAGACACCCAGGTTGGTTCTACCCCCACTAAATCAGGTACGGGCTATCCAATGGAACCCCCTCAACGCTCTACGTGAACCGGAAGTACCTTAAAACACTCGATCTTGAGGCGGTTAGGGTTAGGGTTAGGGTTAGGGGGTTAGGGTTAGGGTTAGGGTTAGGGTTAGGGTTAGGGTTAGGGTTAGGGTTAGGTTACAGGCTCAGCGAGGTAATGGGTACCCCTACCCACATGCGAATATCTTCAGATAGGAAGGGTTAGGGTTAGGGTTAGGGTTAGGGTTAGGGTTAGGTATGGGGTTAGGGTTAGGGTTAGGGTTAGGGTTAGGGTTAGGGGTTAGGGTTAGGGTTAGGGTTAGGGTTAGGGTTAGGGTTAGGGTTAGGGTTAGAGGGTTAGGGTTAGGGTTAGGGTTAGGGTTAGGGTTAGGGTTAGGGTTAGGGTTAGGGTTAGGGTTAGGTTACAGGCTCAGCGAGGTAATGGGTACCCCTACCCACATGCGAATATCTTCAGATAGGATAGGGTTAGGGTTAGGGTTAGGGTTAGGGTTAGGTATGGGGTTAGGGTTAGGGTTAGGGTTAGGGTTAGGGTTAGGGTTAGGGTTAGGGTTAGGGTTAGGGTTAGGGTTAGGTTACAGGCTCAGCGAGGTAATGGGTACCCCTACCCACATGCGAATATCTTCAGATAGGAATATCCCATGTGGATGAAACCAAGTTCTACCCCCCCTAAATGAGGCCTAAAAATCACAATGAGCCCACCCCCAAGTCTCCATGACTTCCGGTTCCGGAGATACGGCCGTTTTTTTTGTTTTTTTTGCCATATCTCCGGAACGGAAAGGGGGATCGACATGGGACCACCTCAGGCGTGTTCAGAGACCACGAATTAGGTCTGACGCCACCCACTTAGAAGTCGCCATGACCTTTGGTTCCGGAGATATAGCCGTTTAAAGTTTCCCCATTGAAACGAATGGGGAAAATCAAAAATTGTTCTAAGTCCAAAGTGTGTTCCAAAAACAGTGCCCACAGAAAGTGTATAGGAGTACGTTTCGGAGCATTTGGAGTCGATTGGTACCCACATTTTGTGACATAAAAATTAGGGTTAGGGTTGTGTGTGTGTGTAACACTCACCACCTGATCAGCACAAACCAGTTGTTAACACCGCTAGGTAGCTCTGGTTTGGCCAATCAAGACCGAAGCTCTGTTCTGATGATGAAGCCACGTCAGCTCCATACAGCGCAGGGTGCTAAACAACATGTTAAGCTAAAAAGCCTTTATCCTGTGCCACATACACCGCACGACCCCAGGAATGGCTTTAGAAAAAACTCCATATTCATGTTATAGTCTAATCTCCAGGTGTTAACTTCAATAACGGTTTCAATATTGATTAAACATCAATTGTGTTGTATTCTTCTGATGGGTAATGGTATCCATCCTGTCCAATCAGAATCTTGATTCGTGACTTAGTTAAGGAATTAACACTAGGAGAGTGATTTCGCGATACGAT
>JAOPHQ010004958.1:0-22500 GCA_030340625.1 Merluccius polli
GAGTGTCCCTGAGTGCAAAGGGACCACACACACACACACACGTGATGTCATAACTGTAATTAGTGCCTTTGAATTCAAATATAGGTTTGATTGTGATGTAATGAACTAAAAGTGACATATAATAAATAAACGAACGTGTTTAAGGCTTCAGCTCTCTCCACATATATATATATATATATATATCTCCCAACAAGTCCTCCAACTCATACGCTCACTGCTGTCGTTTGTTCATCACTACAATACGACCCACCGGAGCGTTTATTTCAAAGAGCGCCCCCTGCTGTCCGTCACATGGGGATACACATACTGACGCCGATGAGCATTATAGGTGATATTAAGGGTTAGGGTTAGGGTTAAGGGTTAGGGGTTAGAGTTAGGGGTTATTGTTAGGGTTAGAGTTAGGGTTAGGGGTTAGGGTTAGGGGTTAGGGTTAGGGTTAGGGTAAAGTTATCTAGAAGTAGAGGGTTAGGGTTAGGGTTAGGGTAAAGTTAGCTAGAAGTAGAGGTTTTCATATCCTGTCTTCAAAACAAAAGCATTGTCACCGTCTCTACGCTTTTATTTTGTAAACAGCCGGAAATGAGTTTACTTCGTAGCGTTGCTAGCGTGACAGTTGCATAGCAACGTCAGGAGCACATTTTAAAATCGGCCGTATTTGGACAAATTGACTCCGTATTTGGGATCTACGTTGTTACTTTCTCACCTGAAATGTTTTTAAAACTTAATAAAGTGACATATTAACGGCCGTACAGCGAAAAGTGGAGTCAGCCTTTTAGGGCGGAGGTTACGCTAAACGTAACGATGAGTCGTACATTCGGGTGCATGCAAAACGACAGCAGTGAGCGTATGAGTTGGAGGACAGTCTGGTATCTCCACAATATCTCTTGTTTGACCTGAACCAGAAGTGCTGCTGCTGTGTCTCCATTCGATATCATAACTGTAATTAGTACCTTTGAATTCAAATATAGGTTTGATTGTGATGTAATGAACTAAAAGTGTCACTTTCACTGTAGACATATAATAAATCAACAAACCTGTTCAAGGCTACAGCTCTCTCCATATATCTCCACAATATCTCTTGCTGTGTCTCCATTCTGGGTTCCTCTGCACTAACGGCCGTCTTTATTCTGTTCATAGTTCTAATGGAAAGTCTGTGTCATGGTCTGAACCAGGTGCAAGGCATCCTCCCACCGGGGATCACATGTGGCACAGACTGTCAGTGCATGTGAAGAGACAGGGCGCATGCTCCAATCAGACGGCTGTCATCAGGCCCTTAACTAACGCCTGCAGCCCCGGCGCAGGCCTGGAGCTCTCCGCCCTCAGCACTAAGACTCTGTACAACGTGGAGGAGGAGGAGGAGAGCCCAGACCCGCTCAGATACTCCCCCCCCGCCCCCGAAGCCCCTCCCCCCCCGACGATCTCCCCCCGGGGGCGGGCGGCGCCCCTCTACGCCCCCGAGCGCCTCCTCCTCCTCCCGCAGCCCCGCCCCCCGGGCCTCCTCCTCCTCCCGCAGCCCCGCCCCCCGGGCCTCCTCCCCCCCCAGCACCTCGTCCGGGCCCACGTCCGGGAGGAGCCGGTCCCGCGGCGCTCGGTCTTCCCGGCGACCCCCCGTGGACCTGTACGGGGCGGAGCCCACCTCCTCGGCCGTGCGGGAGAAGGAGGCGGAGGAGGAGGAGGAGGAGGAGGAGGAGGAGGAGGAGGTGGACAACGAGCAGTTCAGCCTCCTCCGGGGGTACATGTACAACAACGCCCAGATTCATGAGGAGGAGGATGGGGGGGAGGCGGATGGGGAGGAGGAGGAGGAGGAGGAGTATGAGGAGTATGAGGAGTATGAGGAGGATGAGGAGGTGGCTCAGCTCAAGCTGGCCATGGAGGCGGGGCATCCTCTGGCGCTGATGCCTCCCTCCCCGTTCCGCGACTTGGCGCCGCCCAAGAGCCCCTTCCCCACCTCCCCCGTGTCCGAGTCCATCCTGTGCACCCCCCCGAACGTGACGTACGCCGCCGCCATCCTCAGAGACCGCAAACAGACCTCTTCCACTCTGTAACCGCGGCAACGGGATGCTTCGGTGGCGTGCGACACGTTTTGTTGTTTCATAAAGCAAGCAAAGCTATAGCTATATATATATATATATATATATATATATATATATATATATATATATATATATATATATATATATATAATATTATATATATATATATATATATATATATATTATATATATATATATATATATATATATATAATATATAATATATGTATATAATATATAATATATATATAATATAATATATATATATATATATATATATATATATATATATATAATATATAATATATATATATATATATATATTATATATTATATACATATATAATATATTATATACATTTAGGGAACTCAGATAAACGGGTGTAGGCCTGAATATTTTAATGTTTCTGTTTTTGGTGTTTTATTGTTAAGAGAATCTGTTGAAACATATTTCTACTTACTTAAGCTTTTAACTGACTCTGTGCTTATTATAGACAACAAGCTAAGGGCGTCTATTGTGTGTAAACTTGATATATATATATATATATATATATATATATATATATATATATATATATATATATATATATATAGCACAGGAGAGGTAACTAGAATATTTAGTTGGGTCAGTTGATAATAAAACAGCACGCAATGAAAACTTGATAATTAACGGTTTGTTTGTCAAACAGTTTCCAGTGACTTGTTTTGGGGAAACCTTTTAAACATTTCATCTTAGATAGTTGAACTTTAAGTAATAAATGCAAAATGTCATATCAGTGTTTTAGTAGTGATTTTGAAAGATCAACGGAGGAAATGTACATTTCTACATTTTAGATTTGAATAGTTGATCAGTGTGCTGTAGCAGATCAAGTGCCATTCTTACCATTCAAGTATTTTATTTCTGTTTTTTAAATGTAGCCCATTTCTAGTCTTCTAACTTTTTATCTTTTCTAATCAGTGGTCTGATAACTCACAAGATGATTGTATAAGATTATTCTAAAGTGTTTTGTGAATGTGTTTCTGAATTGTGCATTATATAGCTCTATAGTTGCAACAGACATTTTTCATCAGGTTTTTAACCTTTAAGTATATTGTGTGTTTGTAATATGTGGACTAAAATCAACCTTCCTCAATATTTAAACTTTAATAGCCAATTGATGTGTTATAGTAATATTATCGAAGCTTATCATTTAACTAATTTTGATGGCCGATTGCCTTAAAGTGGGCCCATAAGAAGTGAAAGGAGTTGCCAGTGGAAACATTGCTGTAGTGCATAGATTTCATGGGAGTCAATTAAAATATGTTTTTTTCTTGGTGTCCTGTCTTTTATGCAGGGAGGAAATGATAGTTAGCATGTTAGCATGTTAGCATGTTGGCACTTCCGGTTCCCTCGTCTCCAAGGCAACGGGTTTTCTGAATGGGTTTTTGGTGAGATGTCTGAAATAATGTCTGTGTTTTACACAAGCTTAAGAGATTTACACGTTTAGTTTTACGACATAAGATACGTCGGTAAATACCCCACTCGTGAATTTTGAAGCTTTCATGTGTCTTAAAAAACTTCTGGCGATTGCATTTACGCTTCAAAAGTCATAAAAGTGTTCATTGGTGAAGATTATCTCGCTTAACAAAACGTGTGAGGATCATAAACTGTTGCTTGCCACAGAGCTTATTTTCTGCAATAATGCAAAATCCAATGGAAAACCCATTGGCTTGTTGTCAAGGGAACCCAGGGCGGCTTGTTGTCAAGGGAACCCAGGGTGATGCTGACTTCCGGGTTGGCCTGCAGAAATACGTCATCCCTGCACCACCATGACCTCTGAACCCATTTGAGTCCCTGCTGGTTGGACTCCACCAGATTGGTCATCTTGTATTTCCTTTAGGCCCCTCAGGTCTCCATCGTATTCCCAAGTCATTCTAGGCCCCTGTTCATGGTTAACTCTTCTCTGGGGCGTGGCTAGGGCCCCTATTGACTTTTGGGCCCCAAACGTGAGAACCTGGTCCCCACCCGACATGTTTACACACCTGAAACATACAAGTTTCTATCTCCATCCCACCGGAAATGGGGAATTTGAAACCTCCTGCCATTTTACTCCCTCTCATGTCACGACCCTTTTTGTGACCTTTCGAGATGGTGATGCCAAAATGTAGACACACCTCCCTCTTGGTCCCAGGAACGACCCTAACCCTAACCCTAACCCATATCTGAGAGTCGGACTTTTAAACATCACAGAAACAAAGTTAGCTCATATGGGCCAGTTTGTTGTCACAGCTTCTCAGAAGTGCAACCAGCGAGTCCTGTTCGCTCAGAATGTGGTTGCACAAGGCTGATTTGGAGATAGGAAGGTCTCACCGCCCCGAGACTTGACAGCCTTATTACAGGTCCCGACTGAGACCCCCACACCGAATATTGGCCCTCTGTGACCCGGGGGGGCGATCTGCACCCTGTTATTACGTGGCGTACTTTCGATGCAACGGCAATGGGAGACGTTAGGACGGCCCCTTCTGGCTGAGAGACTTGAGATTTTCACAGAGTGATCCCAACGCACCTCCTGGTTGACTGGTCCCCTGGTTGACCGGTCCCCTGGTTGACCGGTCCAGAGGCTGAGTTCCTACCTCTATCCTACACATTTACAGTGCAACATTTATCTCCAATGCGTTTCAATGGACATTGTGACAGGTGCTTTGTGGGTCAGTTCCTGTTGGGCTAGAGCCACCAGATTGTCCTTGAGGTCCTCTTTCATATAAAGGAGACCCGCAGGTCTCTATCTTATTCCCATTTTAATCTCCTGATGACCTCTGAACGACCCGTTAGAATCACTTCCTGTTTGGCTAGAGCCACCAGGTGGATCATTTTATATGTGACATATAAGATGATCAATCTGGTGGCTCTAGCCAAACAGGAAGTGATTCAAATGGGTCATGCAAAAACACACCAACTAATATAATATAACATAAAACACGCATGTAAAAACATCATAAGAAGCATCATGTGGGAATGATGATGAAGGACGTCAAGTGCAAGTTCAAGAAAGTGCCAAATTCAGACCATGTGATCAGAGCAGCTGAATGTTGCGGCCTCCATTAGGGTTAGGGTTAGGTAACCCTAACCCTAACCCTTAGGTAACCCTAACCCTAACCCTAATGGAGGGTTAGGGTTACCTAACCCTAACCCTAATGGAGGGTTAGGTAACCCTAACCCTAACCCTTAGGTAACCCTAACCCTAACCCTAATGGAGGGTTAGGGTAACCCTAACCCTAACCCTGCGGACTGATAGAGGGTTAGGGTTAGGATTGTTTATGATTCCACTGTGGATTTTGACTGGTTTGTAATAAGGTGATGATCCTATCCTGGCAGTTTGTTTTCTGCTTCGCTGGTGTTACTCCGTCTCCATGGAGACAAGATGAGCTCATTTCACTAATTATCCACAGCTCTAATAAACAGAACAGCGTGTTGCACAGCCTGCTGGGAAAAACCTGTACGACACTTTTTACAGCCAGCTGATGACCTACTAAGATGAACTCTCCAGCAGTTGAGTGATGGGCGTCAAACAGAGGCAGGCGACACAGAAGCCATAAAAAACACAAACGGTGAAGGAGATAATAAATAGTCTGACATGTTGAGCTCACTGTAAGGATATTGCTGAGTAATGGTCTGTTCTGTCTGCTTGGATGCAGTGAGGAAGGTGCATATGATGATCTACCGGGGGGACCGGGGGGGCTGGGGGGACCGGGGGGCTAGGGTTAGGGTTAGATTCCCAGGGGGGACCAGGGGACCGGGGGGACCTGGGGGGACCGGGGGGCTAGGGTTAGGGTTAGGGTTAGATTCCCAGGGGGGCCGGGGGGGACCGGGGGAGCTGGGGGGACCGGGGGGCTAGGGTTAGGGTTAGGGTTAGGGTTAGATTCCCAGGGGGGCCGGGGGACCGGGGGAGCTGGGGGGACCGGGGGGCTAGGGTTAGGGTTAGGGTTAGATTCCCAGGGGGGCCGGGGGGACCGGGGGGGCTGGGGGGACCGGGGGGCTGGGGGGACCGGGGGGCTAGGGTTAGGGTTAGGGTTAGATTCCCAGGGGGGCCGGGGGACCGGGGGGCTAGGGTTAGGGTTAGATTCCCAGGGGGGCCGGGGGGACCGGGGGGGCTGGGGGGACCGGGGGGCTAGGGTTAGGGTTAGATTCCCAGGGGGGACCAGGGGACCGGGGGGGGCCGGGGGGCGTGTCCCCCCCAATGTTCAGAGACAGCTCATTTGTCCCCCCCCCCCCCCCCCCCCAATATTTCAGTGTAATGTCCAGCGATCTGTCTTCATGTCATTGGAAGACGCCACACTCCCAACCCCATTGGACATTGGTCCCCCCCCCCCCCCCCCCCCCAATGTCTGTCTCACTATTTCACCCTTGATCTGCTAATTAGCTCTTCGTTAGCTTGCTGGGGCCATAGCAGTCATCCAATTAGGACGCATTTTAGGAATAACAGCCGTTGTTTGCCAACAGCAGGTGGAAAGGAAAGTGAACTGGTTTGTGGGTATTTTTGAGAGGTAAAGATGGGGGGGATGCAGTCCTCTCTCATATTAGAAAATGGACTGAATGATGGTTCCCCTTTAATATGTGGTTATAGTCGGAAAGCATGTAAGCAGATAACATTTTATATTATTTCTGGCAATAACAAACTGCAGGTTGGATAGTTAGGGTTAAACCATACCCTACCTTACACTGAAGGGTAACTTACACCATTAAAACTATCTATTCTAACAGATATCTGAGTCCGGCATTGTGGGAAAGGAAGTGAACCATGTCCCATATGTCCTATTATATATGTATATATATATATATTATATATATATATATGTATTCTTATCTGTCCTACAGCAGGTTAACGTTCAGCTGTCCTTTCAGCGGCACCAGGGGAACTGCTCCACATCCACACACACAAACTGTTGTCCACTAGTCTTGGACTTGGACTTGGACTTCACATGGACCCCAGCAGGTCAGGACAAGCTGACCTTGAGGCGTTGCATGTTGGTGAAGACATCGCTGGTCACATCCACCTCTGCCATGTGTTTAGAGGGGGGGGGGTGTTTGTTGCTGGGTATAAGAAGACAGCCTAAGGAGAACTGGGAAGTATTTCACACTACTGCTAATTATGGACTTCTGTCCCAGATACCAGACCTAGATTCAGGAGTCCAACAGAGAGACTCAAACACTATGCAGACTCACAGGTTTACAACTTAAACCATTTAAAGACTTTTAGCATCGCATTTGACAAAAGACTCACTTTTATAACTTAGTACCACATTTGAGCAAAGTCTCAAATGTATAATTTGATCTCCGAATACGCAAAAAAGTCTCAAGAGACACAAAGACTCCATCTTATATCTTCTGTCACATTAATACTATACATACACTATATAATACTATATAACACTATATAATACTATACATATACTATATAACACTATATAATACTATACATACACTATATAATACTATATAACACTATACAATACTATACATACACTATATAACACTATACATATACTATATAACACTATATAATACTATATAACACTATATAACACTAATACTATATAATACTATACATACACTATATAACACTATACATATACTATATAACACTATATAACACTATATAACACTATATAATACTATATAACACTATATAAACTATATAATATTCTGCCCTCCTTTCAGCACATTAATATCTTTTAGAGTCAAGATTCAGGAAAACAGCAACCAGTCTAACAGATGGAGAATCTCTCTGTGTCTTTATTTCCCCTTCAGTGACACGTTAACTAACCCTAACTCTAACCCTAACTAACCCTAACTAACCCTAACTAACCCTAACTAACCCTAACTATGGAAGTAAATCTGTGCCATCGGGTTTTGAAAATAAAAACCCATTGAATTATAAGCACTGAATATTTATGCATTGAAATAACGTATCTGAATTTTTTGCCTCTGAATTTAACTCTTAACATTTTCAATAAATCATTTTCACCTTTATTTTTCAATGTTAAAAAATTCAACGTTAAAAAATTCAACGTTAAAACATTCAACTCAAATATTTTCAACATCCCAAAATTCAACCTGCCAAAGTCAGCCTCAAAATTCAATGTACGAAATTCAGTGTTACCATCCGGGGACCCGAGGAAGAGCAGTCGATCCCAGACGCTAGCGGTCAAGCGAGGAGAGCGAGTGGGCGCCGCGTCGGATACCTGACTCTCACGCGGGAGGGAAAGCAGACGTACTGATATGTTAGCCGTATCCAACGGCAACAGCAGCAATAGGGCGGCAGAGACTGTCCGGTTTTTCAATGCCCTGTCCGGCGTCCGGCGCAGCATCAAGCCGGACGCGCATTTGTCCTCCTTTTTGAGACCCCCCCGCCGGTTATAGGTCTGCCCGCCGGTTATAAGTCCGCCCGCCGGTCATAGGTCCGCCCGCCGGTCATAGGTCCGTGGTGTGGTGCGATCGCGTGCACGGTCGGGGGGGGGGGGTGCGCATATAGTTAAACTCATATAGTTATAGTTATTTAGTATTTATACATTTATAGTAAGTTATAAACTCATATAGTTAATATAGTTATAGTTATTTAGTATTTATATATTTATAGGGAGTTATAAACTCATATAGTTAATATAGTTATAGTTATTTTGTATTTATACATTTATAGTAAGTTATAAACTCATATAGTTAATATAGTTATAGTTATTTAGTATTTATATATTTATAGGGAGTTATAAACTCATATAGTTAATATAGTTATAGTTATTTAGTATGTATACATTTATAGTAAGTTATAAACTCATATAGTTAATATAGTTATAGTTATTTAGTATTTATACATATTTATAGGGAGTTATAAAGTCATATAGTTATAGTTATTTAGCATTTATACATTTATAGGAAGTTATAAACTCATATAGTTAATATAGTTATAGTTATTTAGTATTTATACATTTATAGTAAGTTATAAACTCATATAGTTATAGTTATTTAGTATTTATACATTTATAGGAAGTTATAAACTCATATAGTTAATATAGTTATAGTTATTTAGTATTTATACATTTATAGGAAGTTATAAACTCATATAGTTAATATAGTTATAGTTATTTAGTATTTATACATTTATAGTAAGTTATAAACTCATATAGTTAATATAGTTATAGTTATTTAGTATTTATATATTTATAGGGAGTTATAAACTCATATAGTTAATATAGTTATAGTTATTTAGTATTTATACATTTATAGTAAGTTATAAACTCCATCCATCCATCCATCTTCTTCCGCTTATCCGGGGTCGGGTCGCGGGGGCAGCAGCCTAAGCAGGGAAGCCCAGACTTCCCTTTCCCCAGCTACTTCGGCCAGCTCTTCCTGGGGGATCCCGAGGCGTTCCCAGGCCAGCCGAGAGACATAGTCTCTCCAGCGTGTCCTGGGTCTTCCCCGGGGTCTCCTACCAGTGGGACGTGCCCTGAACACCTCACCAGGGAGGCGTCCGGGAGGCATCCTAACTAGATGCCCGAGCCACCTCATCTGGCTCCTCTCAACGCGGAGGAGTAGCGGGTCTACTCCGAGCTCCTCCCGGATGACCGAGCTTCTCACCCTATCTCTAAGGGAGAGCCCAGCCACCCTGCGGAGGAAGCTCATTTCGGCCGCTTGTACTCGCGATCTCGTTCTTTCGGTCATTACCCAAAGCTCATGACCATAGGTGAGGGCAGGAACGTAGATCGACTGGTAAATCGAGAGCTTTGCCTTTCGGCTCAGCTCCCTCTTCACCACGACGGATCCGTGCAGAGTCCGCATTACTGCAGACGCTGCACCGATCCGCCTGTCGATCTCCCGCTCCATCCTCCCGTCACTCGTGAACAAGACCCCGAGGTACTTGAACTCCTCCACTTGGGGCAGGATCTCATCCCCGACCCGGAGGGTGCACTCCACCCTTTTCCGGTTGAGGACCATGGACTCGGACTTGGAGGTGCTGATTCTCATCCCGACCGCTTCACACTCGGCTGCGAACCCGTCCAGCGAGAGTTGGAGGTCACGGTCTGATGAAGCCATCAGGACCACATCATCCGCAAAAAGCAGAGACCCAATCCTGAGGTCACCAAACCGGACCCCCTCAACGCCCTGGCTGCGCCTAGAAATCCTGTCCATAAAAATTATGAACAGGATCGGTCCGCATTGCCGGTAATAAGTCGGACTTGTTTCCAGTGAGGGTTGGACTCCGCCAGGGCTGCCCTTTGTCACCGATCCTGTTCATAAGTTATAAACTCATATAGTTAATATAGTTATAGTTATTTAGTATTTATATATTTATAGGGAGTTATAAACTCATATAGTTAATATAGTTATAGTTATTTAGTATGTATACATTTATAGTAAGTTATAAACTCATATAGTTAATATAGTTATAGTTATTTAGTATTTATACATATTTATAGGGAGTTATAAACTCATATAGTTATAGTTATTTAGCATTTATACATTTATAGGAAGTTATAAACTCATATAGTTAATATAGTTATAGTTATTTAGTATTTATACATTTATAGTAAGTTATAAACTCATATAGTTATAGTTATTTAGTATTTATACATTTATAGGAAGTTATAAACTCATATAGTTAATATAGTTATAGTTATTTAGTATTTATACATTTATAGGAAGTTATAAACTCATATAGTTAATATAGTTATAGTTATTTAGTATTTATACATTTATAGTAAGTTATAAACTCATATAGTTATAGTTATTTAGTATTTATACATTTATAGGAAGTTATAAACTCATATAGTTAATATAGTTATAGTTATTTAGTATTTATACATTTATAGTAAGTTATAAACTCATATAGTTATAGTTATTTAGTATTTATACATTTATAGGAAGTTATAAACTCATATAGTTAATATAGTTATAGTTATTTAGTATTTATACATTTATAGTAGGCTAAGTTATAAACTCATATAGTTATAGTTATTTAGTATTTATACATTTATAGTAAGTTAAAAACTCATATAGTTATAGTTATTTAGTATTTATACATTTATAGTAAGTTATAAACTCATATAGTTAATATAGTTATAGTTATTTAGTATTTATACATTTATAGTAAGTTATAAACTCATATAGTTAATATAGTTATAGTTATTTAGTATTTATACATATTTATACGGAGTTATAAACTCATATAGTTATAGTTATTTAGCATTTATACATTTATAGGAAGTTATAAACTCATATAGTTAATATAGTTATAGTTATTTAGTATTTATACATATTTATAGGAAGTTATAAACTCATATAGTTATAGTTATTTAGTATTTCTACATTTATAGGGAGTTATAAACTCATATAGTTAATATAGTTATAGTTATATAGTATTGCTAGTAGTTTGGCGCCCCCTAGTGTACAAAGTGTGAAAGTGCTGATTCTGTATTTAGTATTTTTCTTGAGCACATTTGATGAAATAGGATTTGTGTACGTTGAGTTTGTGCATTCACCCTAAACAATTGTTTTATTTGAGTTAGTAACTTTATTTATGTTGACTAATGTTTCAGGAAATATCAGTCAAACCTGAACTAGTAAATGAAGCTGACTAATCCGCTTCCTCGTGTGAAACCGGTTTAATAGTCAGATATGAATCTATAAAAGATTACATAACACGAGGGAATGAGGAAATGCAGCAGATTCCCACACACACACAAAGTAATCCTCAGTTTCCACGAGTTTATTTTTATTTTTTATTTCTATATGGACATAGGCTATCATTATTTTTATTACTTTATTTCATTGATCTATATGGATATATGCTATCATTATTGTTATTATTACTTTATTTCATTGATCTATATGATATATGCTATCATTATTGTTATTATTACTTTATTTAATTGATCTATATGGATATATGCTATCATTATTGTTATTATTACTTTATTTCATTGATCTATATGGATATATGCTATCATTATTGTTATTATTACTTTATTTCATTGATCTATATGGATATATGCTATCATTATTGTTATCATTACTTTATTTCATTGATCTATATGGATATATGCTATCATTATTGTTATTATTACTTTATTTCATTGATCTATATGGATATCTGCTATCATTATTGTTATTATTACTTTATTTAATTGATCTATATGGATATATGCTATCATTATTGTTATCATTACTTTATTTCATTGATCTATATGGATATATGCTATCATTATTGTTATTATTACTTTATTTCATTGATCTATATGATATATGCTATCATTATTTTATTTCATTGATCTATATGGGCTATCATTATTTTTATTTTATTACTATTCATCATTAAAGCGGATCAATAAAGTAGGCCTACCAACCAACTCACAAAGCTATTGAACCTGTGACAGGGTTAGTCTGAACCTGTGACAGGGTTAGTCTGAACCTGTGACAGGGTTAGTCTGAACCTGTGACAGGGTTAGCCTGTGACAGGGTTAGCCTGAACCTGTGACAGGGTTAGTCTGAACCCGTGACAGGGTTAGTCTGAACCTGTGACAGGGTTAGTTTGAACCTGTGACAGGGTTAGCCTGTGACAGGGTTAGTCTGTGACAGGGTTAGCCTGAACCTGTGACAGGGTTAGCCTGTGACAGGGTTAGTCTGAACCTGTGACAGGGTTAGCCTGTGACAGGGTTAGTCTGAACCTGTGACAGGGTTAGCCTGAACCTGTGACAGGGTTAGCCTGTGACAGGGTTAGCCTGAACCTGTGACAGGGTTAGCCTGTGACAGGGTTAGTCTGAACCTGTGACAGGGTTAGTCTGAACCTGTGACAGGGTTAGCCTGTGACAGGGTTAGTCTGAACCTGTGACAGGGTTAGCCTGAACCTGTGACAGGGTTAGCCTGTGACAGGGTTAGTCTGTGACAGGGTTAGTTTGAACCTGTGACAGGGTTAGTCTGAACCTGTGACAGGGTTAGCCTGTGACAGGGTTAGTCTGAACCTGTGACAGGGTTAGCCTGTGACAGGGTTAGTCTGTGACAGGGTTAGCCTGAACCTGTGACAGGGTTAGTCTGAACCTGTGACAGGGTTAGCCTGTGACAGGGTTAGTCTGAACCTGTGACAGGGTTAGCCTGTGACAGGGTTAGCCTGAACCTGTGACAGGGTTAGTCTGAACCTGTGACAGGGTTAGCCTGTGACAGGGTTAGCCTGAACCTGTGACAGGGTTAGCTTGTGACAGGGTTAGCCTGAAACTGTGACAGGGTTAGCCTGAACCTGTGACAGGGTTAGTTTGAACCTGTGACAGCCTGAACCTATGACAGGGTTAGTCTGTGACAGGGTTAGTCTGAACCTGTGACAGGGTTAGTCTGAACCTGTGACAGGGTTAGCCTGAACCTGTGACAGGGTTAGTTTGAACCTGTGACAGGGTTAGTCTGAACCTGTGACAGCCTGAACCTATGACAGGGTTAGTCTGTGACAGGGTTAGTCTGAACCTGTGATAGGGTTAGCCTGTGACAGGGTTAGTCTGAACCTGTGACAGGGTTAGTCTGTGACAGGGTTAGCCTGAACCTGTGACAGGGTTAGCCTGTGACAGGGTTAGCCTGAACCTGTGACAGGGTTAGTCTGAACCTGTGACAGGGTTAGCCTGAACCTGTGACAGGGTTAGTCTGAACCTGTGACAGGGTTAGCCTGAACCTGTGACAGCCTGAACCTGTGACAGGGTTAGCCTGAACCTGTGACAGCCTGAACCTGTGACAGGGTTAGTCTGTGACAGGGTTAGCCTGAACCTGTGACAGGGTTAGTTTGAACCTGTGACAGGGTTAGTCTAAACCTGTGACAGGGTTAGCCTGAACCTGTGACAGCCTGAACCTGTGACAGGGTTAGTCTGTGACAGGGTTAGCCTGAACCTGTGACAGGGTTAGTCTGAACCTGTGACAGGGTTAGTCTGAACCTGTGACAGCCTGGACCTATGACAGGGTTAGTCTGAACCTGTGACAGGGTTAGTCTGAACCTGTGACAGCCTGAACCTGTGACAGGGTTAGTCTGAACCTGTGACAGGGTTAGTCTGAACCTGTGACAGGGTTAGTCTGAACCTGTGACAGGGTTAGTCTGAACCTGTGACAGGGTTAGTCTGAACCTGTGACAGCCTGAACCTGTGACAGGGTTAGTCTGAACCTGTGACAGGGTTAGTCTGAACCTGTGACAGGGTTAGTCTGAACCTGTGACAGGGTTAGTCTGAACCTGTGACAGCCTGAACCTGTGACAGGGTTAGTCTGAACCTGTGACAGGGTTAGTCTGTGACAGGGTTAGTCTGAACCTGTGACAGGGTTAGCCTGAACCTGTGACAGGGTTAGTCTGTGACAGGGTTAGTCTGAACCTGTGACAGGGTTAGTCTGAACCTGTGACAGGGTTAGTCTGTGACAGGGTTAGTCTGAACCTGTGACAGGGTTAGTCTGAACCTGTGACAGGGTTAATCTGAACCTGTGACAGGGTTAGTCTGAACCTGTGACAGGGTTAGTCTGTGACAGGGTTAGTCTGAACCTGTGACAGGGTTAGTCTGGACCTGTGACAGGGTTAGCCGCCACCAGAGGCGTCCCTCATCCGGGTGCGCGTCGCACTGCGCAGACTCGGTCCGCGCCGCAGTTGTTTCCGTAGCGCGGTGTTGCTAGCAGAGCAGCTCAGCCCGGAGAACCGTCACCGAGGAAACCGTCCGGACCGGACCATGTCCCCCACGTCCCCGCTGTCCCCCACGTCCCCCAGGTCCCGCACGGCCCCCACGTCCCGGTCCAGGGAGGACTAGTCTGCTGTCGGAGGGACCTGCTGCTCCACGACACCCCGCTGCTGCTGCTGGCGACGACACCTCCATGGAGATGAACCGGAGAGCACTGTGCGGTCGGAGCTAGTGGCTAGTGGTCTCCCTCACCCCCACCCTCACCCCCTCACCCGCACCTCCGATCTCAATCTCTAGTTGGAAGATGAAGAAGTTCAACATCAGGAAGGTGCTGGACGGCTTGACGGCCGCCTCCTCCTCCTCCTCCGCCTCCTGCTCCTCCGCGGCGGCTCCGGCCGGCAGAGACCACGACGCCGTCCCGGAGAGTCTGCAGTCCGACCACTTCCAGCTGTGCAAGGTGGGGTCTCCAGAATCATAATAATAATATAATAATAATAATAATAATAATAATAATAATAATAATAATAATAATACAATCATAATCATCATAGTCGTGTTTTTAATGCACCTGTGCAAGGTGGGCTCGCTGTGGTCTCCATAATCATAATAATATAATAATAACAATAATAATAATAATAATAATAATAATAATAATAATAATAATAATATAATCATAATCATCATAGTCATGTTTTTAATGCACCTGTGCAAGGTGGGCTCACTGTGGTCTCCATAATAATAATAATAATAATAATAATCTATTTAATGCACCTGTGCAAGGTGGGCTCACTCACTGTACTCATCATATTAATAGTCATAATAATCATCATAGTCATGTCTTTAATGCAGCTGTGCAAGGTGGGCTCACTGTGGTCTCCATAATCATAATATCATAATAATAATAATAATAATAATAATCATGTATTTAATGCACCTGTGCAAGGTGGGCTCACTGTAGTCTTCATAATCATAATTATCATCATAATAATAGTCATAATAATAATCATCATCATGTCTTTAATGCACCTGTGCAAGGTGTGCTCACTGTAGTCATCATCATCATAATCATAGTCATAATCATCATAATAATCACTATAATCATCATAATAATCATGTTTTTAATGCACCTGTGCAAGGTGGGCTCACTCACTGTAGTCATCATAATAATAGTCATAATAATCATCATAATCATGTTTTAATGCACCTGTGCAAGGTGGGCTGTCAACATAATCATCTTAATAATAGTCATAATAATCATAATAATCATGTATTTAATGCACCTGTCCGGGGTGGGCTAACCAGACCCTGTCAGATATAATAATCACAATAATCACAATAATCACAATAATCATGTCTTTAATGCACCGGCTGTTCCTCAGGACTGTTTTAACCAGCTGGCCTCATGGAGCAGCTTTATTTACCACTGTTACTTTTATCTGATTAATTAATTATTTTATTAATAATTATTACTATTATTAATACTATATACAATACTGTTTATTATTATTAATACTGTATTATTAACACTGTATATATAATACTGTTTATTATTATTAATACTGTATATATATATATATATATATATATATATATATATATATATATATATATATACAGTATTAATAATAATAAACAGTATTATATATATATATATATATATATATATATATATATATATATATATAATACTGTTTTTTATTATTATTATTAATAACTTACCGGGTTACCGGGCAGGGCGGCGGGTTACCGGGTTACTGGGTTACCGGGTTACCGGGTTACCGGGCAGGGCGGCGGGCTACCGGGTTACTGGGTTACCGGGTTACCGGGTTACTGGGCAGGGCGGCGGGCTACCGGGTTACCGGGCAGGGCGGCGGGTTACCGGGTTACTGGGTTACCGGGTTACCGGGTTACCGGGCAGGGCGGCGGGCTACCGGGTTACTGGGTTACCGGGTTACCGGGTTACCGGGCAGGGCGGCGGGCTACCGGGTTACTGGGCAGGGCGCCGGGTTACTGGGTTACTGGGTTACCGGGTTACTGGGCAGGGCGCCGGGCTACCGGGTTACTGGGTTACTGGGTTACCGGGTTACCGGGTTACTGGGTTACCGGGTTACCGGGTTACCGGGCAGGGCGGCGGGCTACCGGGTTACTGGGTTACCGGGTTACCGGGTTACTGGGCAGGGCGGCGGGCTACCGGGTTACCGGGCAGGGCGGCGGGCTACCGGGTTACTGGGCAGGGCGCCGGGTTACTGGGTTACCGGGTTACTGGGCAGGGCGCCGGGCTACCGGGTTACTGGGTTACTGGGTTACCGGGTTACTGGGCAGGGCGCCGGGCTACCGGGCTACCGGGTTACCGGGTTACCGGGCAGGGCGGCGGGCTACCGGGTTACTGGGTTACCGGGTTACTGGGCAGGGCGCCGGGTTACTGGGTTACCGGGTTACCGGGCAGGGCGGCGGGTTACCGGGTTACTGGGCAGGGCGCCGGGTTACTGGGTTACCGGGTTACCGGGTTACCGGGTTACCGGGCAGGGTGAATTAACTCGGCTCGAAGGGTTAATTGTATCCCTAAACCGCTTGAATGAGCTCCTGGATTCCCGATCCCGACGCTTCTGTCTGCATGTGATCAAATGTGTTCCAAACACGTATATAATATATATGTGTTGTATGCTAGCTATGGGCTAACTTAGCTACTGGGTGTTGTATGCTAGCTATGGGCTAACTTAGCTACTGGGTGTTGTATGCTAGCTATGGGCTAACTTAGCTACTGGGTGTTGTATGCTAGCTATGGGCTAACTTAGCTACTGGGTGTTGTATGCTAGCTATGGGCTAACTTAGCTACTGGGTGTTGTATGCTAGCTATGGGCTAACTTAGCTACTGGGTGTTGTATGCTAGCTATGGGCTAACTTAGCTACTGGTTGTTGAAACTCTTCTAGTGAAATCCTCTGCTGACAGTGATTTACTGTTACTGCACTTCCTACTGACTAATTACTTAATGTAACTTATTGTAACTTATTGTAAGTTAATGTAACTTATTGTAACTTATTGTAAGTTAATGTAAGTTATTGTAACTTATTGTAAGTTAATGTAACTTATTGTAAGTTAATGTAACTTATTGTAACTTATTGTAAGTTAATGTAACTTATTGTAACTTATTGTAAGTTAATGTAACTTAATGTAACTTATTGTAAGTTAATGTAAGTTATTGTAAGTTAATGTAACTTATTGTAAGTTAATGTAACTTATTGTAACTTATTGTAAGTTAATGTAAGTTAATGTAAGTTATTGTAACTTTATGTAAGTTAATGTAACTTATTGTAACTTATTGTAAGTTAATGTAACTTATTGTAAGTTATTGTAAGTTAATGTAAGTTAATGTAAGTTATTGTAACTTTATGTAAGTTAATGTAACTTATTGTAACTTATTGTAAGTTAATGTAACTTATTGTAAGTTATTGTAAGTTAATGTAAGTTATTGTAACTTAATGTAACTTATTGTAAGTTAATGTAAGTTATTGTAACTTATTGTAAGTTAATGTAAGTTATTGTAAGTTAATGTAACTTATTGTAAGTTAATGTAACTTATTGTAACTTATTGTAAGTTAATGTAACTTATTGTAAGTTAATGTAACTTATTGTAACTTATTGTAAGTTAATGTAACTTATTGTAAGTTAATGTAACTTATTGCAACTTATTGTAAGTTAATGTAACTTATTGTAAGTTAATGTAACTTATTGTAACTTATTGTAAGTTAATGTAACTTATTGTAACTTATTGTAAGTTAATGTAACTTATTGTAAGTTAATGTAACTTATTGTAACTTATTGTAAGTTAATGTAACTTATTGTAACTTATTGTAAGTTAATGTAACTTATTGTAACTTATTGTAAGTTAATGTAACTTATTGTAACTTATTGTAAGTTAATGTAACTTATTGTAACTTATTGTAAGTTATTGTAAGTTATTGTAAGTTAATGTAACTTATTGTAACTTATTGTAAGTTATTGTAAGTTATTGTAACTTATTGTAAGTTATTGTAACTTATTGTAACTTATTGTAAGTTAATGTAACTTATTGTAACTTATTGTAAGTTAATGTAACTTAATGTAACTTATTGTAAGTTAATGTAACTTATTGTAAGTCTCTTTGGACAGAAGCGTCTGCTAGCTGCTCTAGATGTAAACACAAGCCGGGTCTGTTCACTTTCAAAGTCTGGTTTGATTTGCTGGCGCGCGTTTGTGGGCTTCTGCTATTGTTTGAGGCATCGCAGTGTTTACCTTTTTATTATTTATTTTATTCCAATCATTCAGATGACGTCTGCAGTCTCCAACATTGTGGATTACTCTGTGTGTGATTATGATAATGTGTGATTATGACAATGCTCCACATTTACTTCAAGTTTCTTCCACTTAATGCCAGCTTTTAGGCCCTGGGACTACTTTGAATGTGCAGCAGGCGATGATGATGATGATGATGATGATGATGATGATGCGAGTTTCAATGTGATATAGTAATGATAATGTAAAATATAAATGTAAACATAGTGCTGCTCTCTCCCCAGACGGTGCGTCATGGGTTTCCTCATCAGCCGTCCTCCATGACCTTTGACCCCGTGCAGAAGATCCTGGCCGTGGGGACGCAGGGCGGCGCGCTGAGACTGTATCCTCCATGTATTTATTCATTTCTTTATTTATAGTTGTATTTTTGATGTCTGTGAATCAAAAGCAAATTGATGGGTAAGAGAGAATAGGGGGTTGGAAAAAGTTAGGAATAAAAAATTAGGAATGGAGAGTGAAAATCAGATGACAAAGGTGATTTAATTTACCAACGAAGTGTCGTCAACACACATTTTCATACATACACATTGTTCACCCTGCAGGTTGTCTCGGGTCGAATGTCCCCAAACAATGTCCTCCTCCAAACTATGTCCTCCTCCAAACTATGTCCTCCTCCAAACTATGTCCTCCTCCAAACTATGTCCTCCTCCAAACTATGTCCTCCTCCAAACTATGTCCTCCTCCAAACTATGTCCTCCTCCAAACAATGTCCTCCTCCAAACAATGTCCTCCTCCAAACAATGTCCTCCTCCAAACTATGTCCTCCTCCAAACTATGTCCTCCTCCAAACTATGTCCTCCTCCAAACAATGTCCTCCTCCAAACTATGTCCTCCTCCAAACTATGTCCTCCTCCAAACAATGTCCTCCTCCAAACTATGTCCTCCTCCAAACAATGTCCTCCTCCAAACTATGTCCTCCTCCAAACCATGTCCTCCTCCAAACAATGTCCTCCTCCAAACTATGTCCTCCTCCAAACTCTGTCCTCCTCCAAACTATGTCCTCCTCCAAACTCTGTCCTCCTCCAAACTATGTCCTCCTCCAAACAATGTCCTCCTCCAAACAATGTCCTCCTCCAAACTCTGTCCTCCTCCAAACAATGTCCTCCTCCAAACTCTGTCCTCCTCCAAACAATGTCCTCCTCCAAACTATGTCCTCCTCCAAACTATGTCCTCCTCCAAACAATGTCCTCCTCCAAACTATGTCTTCAAACGCCCTTTGGCCAAACAAGGGAAGCTAAGCTAAGCTAAGCTAAGCTAAGCTAAGCACACAGTGTGAAATGGAGACTCTTAGTCTGAGCTTCTGGAGATGCGGTCACTGGGATCTTCTGATGTACTATTTAAACCTGAAGGCTGCTGATGTTGTCCAGCTGTTCGACGTGTGGTCTGTATGGTCATGTGACCGCTCAGCTTATTGCTTAACTGGAACAGCTGATCTCTTATACTCAACTTTAATGTCATGAGCGGTAGTAAAGGTGAAGGTGTAGCAAGATGCACTGCAAATAACAAATATAAAGGAAACAAGTCAAATATTGTAAAATATGTATTTGCCAAATATGTACTCTAGTATATGTAACGCAGTAAAACATGTTATATTTCTATAATGTAATGATATAGAGATACATTAACTATTCAGTGCATCAATACTTTAGCTCTAATCCAAACTTAAGTGTCTTCAGTGTCGATAAGAGAAGCTAGCTAGCTATTATAGCTAGCTATTATAGCTAGCTAGTTGTGTCGCTAGGCTCCTCAGAGAGCGGCCATCTTGGTTCTGAGCGCTAGCTGGATGGGACGGCTGCTAGTTGAAGGTTCTCGGTTCGAACCCCAGTGTCCGCTGTCTAACCTGTAGGATGCTTGAGGAGACGCCTGCTGACCCCTTCCTGCTCATTAGTGTGTCTTAAAACTGTCAATCCCCCCTGACGGGTCCTCCAGTGTCTTCATACACCATGTGTTACGAGGACATGTCTCTGGTCCTCCAGTGTCTTCATACACCATGTGTTACGAGGACATGTCTCTGACTGGTCCTCCAGTGTGTCTTCATACACCATGTGTTACGAGGACATGTCTCTGGTCCTCCAGTGTGTCTTCATACACCATGTGTTACGAGGACATGTCTCTGACTGGTCCTCCAGTGTCTTCATACACCATGTGTTACGAGGACATGTCTCTGGTCCTCCAGTGTGTCTTCATACACCATGTGTTACGAGGACATGTCTCTGGTCCTCCAGTGTGTCTTCATACACCATGTGTTACGAGGACATGTCCCTGGTCCTCCAGTGTCTTCATACACCATGTGTTACGAGGACATGTCTCTGGTCCTCCAGTGTGTCTTCATACACCATGTGTTACGAGGACATGTCTCTGACTGGTCCTCCAGTGTGTCTTCATACACCATGTGTTACGAGGACATGTCTCTGACTGGTCCTCCAGTGTCTTCATACACCATGTGTTACGAGGACATGTCTCTGGTCCTCCAGTGTCTTCATACACCATGTGTTACGAGGACATGTCTCTGGTCCTCCAGTGTCTTCATACACCATGTGTTACGAGGACATGTCTCTGGTCCTCCAGTGTCTTCATCCACCATGTGTTACGAGGACATGTCCCTGGTCCTCCAGTGTCTTCATACACCATGTGTTACGAGGACATGTCTCTGGTCCTCCAGTGTCTTCATACACCATGTGTTACGAGGACATGTCTCTGACTGGTCCTCCAGTGTCTTCATACACCATGTGTTACGAGGACATGTCCCTGGTCCTCCAGTGTCTTCATACACCATGTGTTACGAGGACATGTCTCTGGTCCTCCAGTGTGTCTTCATACACCATGTGTTACGAGGACATGTCTCTGACTGGTCCTCCAGTGTGTCTTCATACACCATGTGTTACGAGGACATGTCTCTGACTGGTCCTCCAGTGTGTCTTCATACACCATGTGTTACGAGGACATGTCTCTGACTGGTCCTCCAGTGTCTTCATACACCATGTGTTACGAGGACATGTCTCTGGTCCTCCAGTGTCTTCATACACCATGTGTTACGAGGACATGTCTCTGGTCCTCCAGTGTCTTCATACACCATGTGTTACGAGGACATGTCTCTGGTCCTCCAGTGTCTTCATCCACCATGTGTTACGAGGACATGTCCCTGGTCCTCCAGTGTCTTCATACACCATGTGTTACGAGGACATGTCTCTGGTCCTCCAGTGTCTTCATACACCATGTGTTACGAGGACATGTCCCTGGTCCTCCAGTGTGTCTTCATACACCATGTGTTACGAGGACATGTCCCTGGTCCTCCAGTGTGTCTTCATACACCATGTGTTACGAGGACATGTCCCTGGTCCTCCAGTGTCTTCATACACCATGTGTTACGAGGACATGTCCCTGGTCCTCCAGTGTCTTCATACACCATGTGTTACGAGGACATGTCTCTGACTGGTCCTCCAGTGTCTTCATACACCATGTGTTACGAGGACATGT
>JAOPHQ010004958.1:27500-44479 GCA_030340625.1 Merluccius polli
CTCATGGCTGATGCTGGAGTGGTGTGGAGCTGCGGGTCGGTGTTACGAGACACACAACGTGTTCGTTATGTCGAGATAATGAGATAATGAAGTCGTGATCTCGAGATAATGGGCCTAAAAAATGATAAGCAATCCGTAGGAACCCCTTTATCTCTGAGAACAGCGACTCAGTAGCCGACCTGTGAGGTTTGGCTACGGGAGAGGGCGTGGCTACGGGAGGATGTGATGGGAGAGGGCGTGGCTACGGGAGGACGTGATGGGGAGAGGGCGTGGCTACGGGAGGACGTGATGGGGAGAGGGCGTGGCTACGGGAGGATGTGATGGGGAGAGGAGTGGGGTAGAAGCCGCTGATTGGCTGAGAAGCTTTCACTCAAAGCTTTCCTCAGGCTGCTTATTGGATGAACAGCTAGAATGAAAATCACTCACTACTCACTATAGTGACAGCTCAAAATGGGTCCGGGCCCAGGCCTTAAATGGGCCCAGGCCTTAAATGGGCCCAGGCCTTAAATGGGCCCAGGCCTTAAATGGGCGGGCCCAGGCCTTAAATGGGCCCAGGCCTTAAATGGGCCCAGGCCTTAAATGGGCGGGCCCAGGCCTTAAATGGGCGGGCCCAGGCCTTAAATGGGCCCAGGCCTTAAATGGGCGGGCCCAGGCCTTAAATGGGCGGGCCCAGGACTTAAATGGGCCCAGGCCTTAAATGGGCCCAGGCCTTAAATGGGCGGGCCCAGGCCTTAAATGGGCGGGGCCCAGGCCTTAAATGGGCCCAGGCCTTAAATGGGCGGGCCCAGGCCTTAAATGGGCGGGCCCAGGACTTAAATGGGCCCAGGCCTTAAATGGGCGGGGCCCAGGCCTTAAATGGGCGGGCCCAGGCCTTAAATGGGCCCAGGCCTTAAATGGGCGGGCCCAGGCCTTAAATGGGCCCAGGCCTTAAATGGGCCCAGGCCTTAAATGGGCCCAGGCCTTAAATGGGCGGGCCCAGGCCTTAAATGGGCCCAGGCCTTAAATGGGTCCGGGCCCAGGCCTTAAATGGGTCCGGGCCCAGGCCTTAAATGGGTCCGGGCCCAGGCCTTAAATGGGCGGGCCCAGGCCTTAAATGGGCCCAGGCCTTAAATGGGCGGGGCCCAGGCCTTAAATGGGCGGGGCCCAGGCCTTAAATGGGCGGGCCCAGGACTTAAATGGGCGGGCCCAGGCCCACCCGGCCCAATAGCAGCGGGTGTCTGAGGGCACCTCGGGGGTCGGTGGCCTCCTGCGTGGTCAGCCTTGCGCGGCCGTATTTGGTTACAGGTTACATCAGCTCAAAAGCAACGCTGTCTCGTCTGCAGTTATTCGTTCTGTGTTTATATTTAGTTGTCTGGTTGCATTATTACATTAGTTGGTGTCTTAGTGGAAAGATAGGTTTCTGTTTTTGTCTTTTGTAATAATTACTGTGCAAATAAGTAACAAGATGAGCTCAAATCAAACTCCATTCATGTTTTTATCTCCATAGAGAGAAACTCAACCGGTCGGCTTCTTCCCTCCCTCATCCCATGGATAGTTTCTTCCACAGTGCAGTACTTTGGGGGTACCCATGTTTACATCTGAATGAGGTTTTTCCAGTAGTCCTGCCTTGGTCCTCTGGTGTTGGGTCATGTCTGGCTGAGGATGAGGATGCTGGGTTGCCAGGCAACCAATCCTCCTACAGTAGACATAACAGAACAAGAGTTGTGGCTCCTGTGAGTCTTTCTTTGGCCATCCATACAACACAGTGCAATTTAGGCCTTCCCACAAGGTGTGTGTGTGTGTGTGTGTGTGTGTGTGTGTGTGTGTGTGTGTGTGTGTGTGTGTGTGTGTGTGTGTGTGTGTGTGTGTGTGTGTGTGTGTGTGTGTGTGTAAAGTGAATATCTGAGGAGGAAAGATGACAGAGAGGGAGGATGAGTTCACTTTTTTTTTTTTGATTGGTCATTTCTGGCGGTGTCTGCTGAATGTCGCCATCTAAAGAAAGAAAATGCATTCCTCCTTCAACATGAATATATTACTTTATACTATTATTATTATTATTATTATTATTATTATTATTATTAGTTTATTTTCCTGAGTGGACCAACCCTGCAGGTTTGGGCGTTCAGGTGTGGAGTGCTACTGTCAGCATGAGAGTGGAGCTGCTGTCATCCAGCTGCAGTTCCTGATCAACGAGGTTCGATTCCCCATCTGCTGCTTCGTTTCATACCTTCATCCCTCTCACCCTCAGTCTGGGTGTGTGTGTGTCAGTCTGGGGGTGTGTGTGTGTGTCAGTCTGGGGGTGTGTGTGTGTGTGTCAGTCTGGGGGTGTGTGTGTGTCTCAGTCTGGGGGTGTGTGTGTGTGTCAGTCTGGGTGTGTGTGTGTGTCAGTCTTGGGGTGTGTGTGTGTCTCAGTCTGGGGGTGTGTGTGTGTGTCAGTCTGGGTGTGTGTGTGTGTGTGTGTGTGTATGTGTGTCTCAGTCTGGGTGTTGTCTGTGTGTGTGTGTGTGTGTGTGTGTGTGTGTGTGTGTCTCAGTCTGGGTGTGTGTGTGTGTGTGTGTGTGTGTGTGTGTCTCAGTCTGGGTGTGTGTGTGTCAGTCTGGGGGTGTGTGTGTCAGTCTGGGTGTGTGTGTGTGTCAGTCTGGGTGTGTGTGTGTGTGTGTCAGTCTGGGGGTGTGTGTGTGTCTCAGTCTGGGGGTGTGTGTGTGTGTCAGTCTGGGTGTGTGTGTGTGTCAGTCTTGGGGTGTGTGTGTGTCTCAGTCTGGGGGTGTGTGTGTGTGTCAGTCTGGGTGTGTGTGTGTGTGTGTGTGTGTATGTGTGTCTCAGTCTGGGTGTGTCTGTGTGTGTGTGTGTGTGTGTGTGTGTGTGTGTGTCTCAGTCTGGGTGTGTGTGTGTGTGTGTGTGTGTGTGTGTCTCAGTCTGGGTGTGTGTGTGTCAGTCTGGGGGTGTGTGTGTGTGTCTCAGTCTGGGTGTGTGTGTGTGTGTGTCAGTCTGGGTGTGTGTGTGTGTGTGTGTGTGTCAGTCTGGGTGTGTGTGTGTGTGTGTGTGTGTGTGTGTGTCAGTCTGTGTGTGTGTGTGTGTGTGTGTGTGTGTGTCAGTCTGGGTGTGTGTTGATTCATTTGACTTCATCCTCTCCTTTAGGGGGCGCTGGTGAGTGCGTTAGCCGACGACAGCATCCACCTGTGGAACCTGAGGCAGAAGCTTCCTGCTATTCTGCATTCCCTCAAGTTCAACAGGGAGAGGTGAGGCTGGGGGCCGGCCTCGGGGCTGGGGGCCGGCCTTGAGGCTGGGGGCCGGCCTCGGGGCTGGGGGCCGGCCTTGAGGCTGGGGGCCGGCCTCGGGGCTGGGGGCCGGCCTCGAGGCTGGGGGCCGGCCTCGGGGCTGGGGGCCGGCCTCGGGGCCGGGGGCCGGCCTCGAGGCTGGGGGCCGGCCTCGGGGCCGGGGGCCTTTGTTCTGTACAGTTTTCTGTGACCTTTGTTCTGTACAGTTTGTTATACGTGCCAAGATGTGTCAAAACAAAAAAAAACATTTTAAACATAATGTTATATTGTGTTTTATAACTGTTTTTTGTTTCTTTTGCATATGTACAATTGTAGTTAATTATTTCTAAACAGCACTTAAATAGTTTGTCAGTCAGTATTGTGTTTTTCTGGCAGTAAAAAGTGTTTGTAACGGTTCCCCAGGATCACCTACTGCCACCTGCCCTTCCAGAGTAAGTGGCTGTACGTCGGCACGGAGCGCGGGAACATCCACATCGTCAACGTGGAGTCCTTCACGCTGTCCGGATACGTCATCATGTGGAACAAGGCCATCGAACTGTGAGCCCCGCGCTTTCCCTCACGCCTTCCTTACAGTTTATTCAGAATAATTCATATTGTTTAGCCCAGCATAAGGCTGGACAGTCACTTTCAGTTAACATCTGGGAAGCTTTTATCAGAACTTAATATTGCGTTACAAAAATATGTTTGTTTCTATCAAGTAATCCTATTCTAGCAGTAAAAAGCACATTTACACCACAGCCTCAAAGAATCGCCATACTACTAGTGAACCATCGCCTTCATGACATCACTAGTGAACCATCGCCTTCATGACATCACTAGTGAACCATCGCCTTCATGACATCACTAGTGAACCATCGCCTTCATGACATCACTAGTGAACCATCGCCTTCATGACATCACTAGTGAACCATCGCCTTCATGACATCACTAGTGAACCATCGCCACATCAGTCATGACATCACTAGTGAACCATCGCCTTCATGACATCACTAGTGAACCATCGCCTTCATGACATCACTAGTGAAGCATCGCCTTCATGACATCACTAGTGAACCATCGCCTTCATGACATCACTAGTGAACCATCGCCTTCATGACATCACTAGTGAACCATCGCCTTCATGACATCACTAGTGAACCATCGCCACATCAGTCATGACATCACTAGTGAAGCATCGCCACATCAGTCATGACATCACTAGTGAACCATCACCTTCATGACATCACTAGTGAACCATCGCCTTCATGACATCACTAGTGAACCATCGCCTTCATGACATCACTAGTGAACCATCGCCACATCAGTCATGACATCACTAGTGAACCATCGCCTTCATGACATCACTAGTGAAGCATCGCCACATCAGTCATGACATCACTAGTGAAGCATCGCCACATCAGTCATGACATCACTAGTGAAGCATCGCCACATCAGTCATGACATCACTAGTGAACTGTTGACATCACTAGTGAATGTTGGTACTGCACCCCATACTGTTCTGATGTGCTTCTATTTTAGTTTATCTTGTTAACCCGTAATGTTTTCATCATCTTTATTGAATGACATCATGTTCTCCGTGTTCACATTGAGGAGAGCACTGAACCAAAAGCACAAACACTTTGAACACAAAATGTTTTCAAAGGAAAGAAGTGTACTCAATAACGCAAATGAATAATATGAATGAAATATGTATTACAGTATAGTGGTTTATTAAGTGCTAACTAAACATCTGGTTTAAGGGTAAGCCTACGCTTGCAGGAAACCTGAAGCAACTTAATGCGATTCCAGCAGAGTGTGTGTGTGTGTGTGTGTGTGTGTGTGTGTGTGTGTGTGTGTGTGTGTGTGTGTGTGTGTGTGTGTGTGTGTGTGTGTGTGTGCACACAGCTCCAGGCAGAATCACAGTCTCCTGTGTTTGTGTTACCATAGGATGTGTGTCCTTCAGTGTCTACAAATGTCATCCATCCAAGGGGAAGTCAAATCTTTTTATTCCTTATCTATCTCTACCCCCCCCCCCCCCCCCCCCCCCCCCAGATCCACCAAGACACACCCTGGCCCTGTAGTCCACATCAGTGACAACCCCATGGACGAAGGAAAGGTATATAGTATATATAGTAATATATAATACTATATATATAGTATATATAGTATAGTACTATATAGTATAGTATATAGTATATATAGTACTATATAGTACTATATAGTATAGTACTATATAGTATAGTATATAGTATATATAGTAGTATATAGTACTTATATAGTAGTATATAGGTATATATAGTAGGTATATAGTAGTATATAGTAGTATATAGTAGTATATAGTACTTATATAGTAGTATAGTATATATAGTAGTATATAGTACTATATAGTGTATATAGTATAGTACTATATAGTATAGTATATATAGTACTATGTAGTATATAGTACTATATATACTATATAGTACTATATACTACTATATAGTATATATAGTAGTATATAGTACTATATACTACTATATAGTATGTATAGTAGTATATAGATGTAGTATATATAGTAGTATATAGATGTAGTATGTATAGTAGTATATAGTATATATAGTAGTATATAGATGTAGTATATATAGTAGTATATAGATGTAGTATATATAGTAGTATATAGATATAGTATATATAGTATAGTATATAGTATATATATAGTAGTATATAGTATATATACTACTATATAGTATATAGTATAACACTATCCAGCCCTGACCTTTCAGTGGTTGTGTCAGGCTCGTGTGGTTCTGACGATGTTGTCTCCTCCTATTGCAGCTCCTGATTGGGTTTGAGTGCGGGATAGTGGTGCTGTGGGACCTCAAGTGTAAAAAAGCCGACTACCGCTACAGCTATGATGAGGTGAGGCGCCGCTGGTTAGTTTTACCACCCGGTGTTCATATCCCTCACAGATGCCACACCTGTTGCCGTGTTTCCCCAGTCCTTAATTGACTCGGAAATTAAGATAACACTTTATTCCCGGGAGAGAAATTCAGGAATGCATGAAAGGCATGAAATGATGCCATACTGGACACGCTTCCTTATCTGCCGTTGTTTAGTGTTTTTTAAGAAAGCTGTGCGTACTGAGTCATAGTTTCAACACTGATTACTGAATCATAATTTGTTTTCATTATTATTTCAACTTACGCCATTAGCAACAAAGCTAAGCATTGTTCACATTGAATTAGCATCTATTCCGGTGTGTGTGTGTGTGTGTGTGTGTGTGTGTGTGTGTGTGTGTGTGTGTGTGTGTGTGTGTGTGTGTGTGTGTGTGTGTGTGTGTGTGTGTGTGTGTGTGTGTGTGTGTGTTCAGGCCATCCACTCGGTCGCCTGGCACCACGAGGGGAAGCAGTTTGTGTGCAGCCACTCTGACGGCACCTTGACCACCTGGAGCATCCGAGTCACCGCCAGACCGGTCCAGACCACCACACCACATGGTGCACACACACACACACACACACACACACACACACACACACACGCGCATAAAGGTGCCCTCAGCGTTTGTGGCTATAAATACCGCGCTTGGCGTTAGCATGCTTCTACCTTGGTCACATGATCCTTTCTTGTGTTGAAGTTGCGTAATTAATGCAATAAATCTAAATATCATTAACATGTCCTCAACATATGTCTGGATCTATATTAATACTATGTTAGTAATACTATGTTATTAATACTATGTTATTAATACTATGTTATTAGTCATCTTTTAAAAGTAATTACGGTATCAATGTAAACCTTATCGACAAACAACCATCTTACTCATTCATTATTAACAATCAATGTTTTCCCTCATGTGTTGTATGAATGGCCAAACATTTCTCTCTCGGATGTTAACATCCATGTCTGTGTCTGCCCCCCCCTCCCCCCTGCCCCCTCCCCTCCCCCCTCCCCCCTCCCCCCTGCCCCCTCCCCTCCCCTCCCCTCTCCCCTCCCCCCTCTCCCCTCCCCCCTCCCCCCTGCCGCCCCCCTGCCCCCCACCAGGCAAACAGCCCAAAGACGGGAAGAAGCCAGAACCATGCAAGCCTATCCTCAAAGTGGAGTACAAGACGACCAGGGCCGGGTGAGCCATAACCCCGCCCCCTTTCCTGCTGTTAGCCAATCATAACCCCGCCCCCTTTCCTGCTGTTAGCCAATCATAACCCCGCCCCCTTTCCTGCTGTTAGCCAATCATAACCCCGCCCATCCTGCTGTTAGCCAATCATAACCCTGCCCCCTTTCCTGCTGTTAGCCAATCATAACCCCGCCCATCCTGCTGTTAGCCAATCATAACCCTGCCCCCTTTCCTGCTGTTAGCCAATCATAACCCCGCCCCCTTTCCTGCTGTTAGCCAATCATAACCCCGCCCATCCTGCTGTTAGCCAATCATAACCCCGCCCCCTTTCCTGCTGTTAGCCAATCATAACCCCGCCCATCCTGCTGTTAGCTGTCAGCCCCGCCCCTCGCCTCTCGTTTGCTTTTCCACATCCTGTATGAGTCGCAGGCAGTCCTGTTGTTGGACACACACACAAACGCTGTCTGGCTAACTGTCACTGTCTCCTCCCCCTCCTCCTCCTCCCCTCTGCTCCCCCTCCTCCTCCTCCCCTCTGCTCCCCCTCCTCCTCCTCCCCCTCCACCTCCACCTCCTCCTCCTCCTATTGTCTCCTGTTCTGACGGCAGCCCTAAGCTGCTGCACGCCATCAGGACAAACGTAAGCCAGTAATTGGTCCGGTGTGATCTGATTAGGCCGTCGTTTAGATGGCGCTCTGCGTTCTCCGCCTGACGCCTGAAATGCTTTCACTGCGGTCCGCCTGCCAGGAAATGCTTTCGTTCTCAAAACAAAAAATAAGACTTTCCATTTTATTATCTGTGAACAGATGTTCACATTGTGTTTAGTTTGTTGATTGATCAATTCATTTAAATGAGTAGTTTACCTTAACAAGTGTAAACACTGAACACAGTCAAACCCATCTCTGGTCAAACGCTATTGGCTACCTGAGGCGAGTGACATCACCAGGCTCAGCCAATCAGGAAGTACAATCCATGTCGTCCATGATGGTTTAATCTTTAATTCTAGTTTGTTTCTAATTTGTTAACGTGGTTTACGTGTGTTTTTCAGGGCTGCAATGATTAGTCAAATAATCGATTGGTCGATCGTCAGAAAATGAATCGAATCAAATTTTTAGAATCAATTCATCGTTTCGGTCATTTTTCATTTACCAAACATTTGCAGCTTTGATGCTTCAGAAATTCAAATGTTTGGTTCATTATGAAATGAATACTTTTCATTTCCCATTTAAGACATTTTATAGACTAAATGCTTAATCGATGAAGCGGAAATTAATCGACTATGAAATAATGGTTAGTTGCAGCCTTGGTGTTTTAAACGTGGTTTCTGTCCTCCAGGGACCCCTTCATGGTCCTCTCGGTGTTTTTAACGTGGTTTCTGTCCTCCAGGGACCCCTTCATGGTCCTCTCGGTGTTTTTAACGTGGTTTCTGTCCTCCAGGGACCCCTTCATGGTCCTCTCGGTGTTTTTAACGTGGTTTCTGTCCTCCAGGGACCCCTTCATGGTCCTCTCGGTGTTTTTAACGTGGTTTCTGTCCTCCAGGGACCCCTTCATGGTCCTCTCGGTGTTTTTAACGTGGTTTCTGTCCTCCAGGGACCCCTTCATGGTCCTCTCGGTGTTTTTAACGTGGTTTCTGTCCTCCAGGGACCCCTTCATGGTCCTCTCGGTGTTTTTAACGTGGTTTCTGTCCTCCAGGGACCCCTTCATGGTCCTCTCGGTGTTTTTAACGTGGTTTCTGTCCTCCAGGGACCCCTTCATGGTCCTCTCGGTGTTTTTAACGTGGTTCCTGTCCTCCAGGGACCCCTTCATGGTCCTCTCGGTGTTTTTAACGTGGTTTCTGTCCTCCAGGGACCCCTTCATGGTCCTCTTGGTGTTTTTAACGTGGTTTCTGTCCTCCAGGGACCCCTTCATGGTCCTCTCAGGCGGGCTGTCCTACGACACGGTGGGCCGCAGGGCCTGCCTCACCGTGATGCATGGGAAGAGCACCGCCGTGCTGGAGATGGACTACCCCATCGTGGACTTCCTCACGCTGTGTGAAACCCCATATCCCAACGGTAACCGTGGTAACCTCCTTGATGCCTGACGCGAACCCTGTTTATCACACGGCTTTGTTGAATGCTCGATTCCCATTGGTCAATTACAGCATTGTGCGGTCTGTTATTTCTGAGTAACAGACCGCACAATGGACGCTATTTCCAACCGATGGTAGAATCTAACAGACTAATGTTTTTTAGCAGAAGCAATAAATCATTTTTCAACCAATTAAATACTTTTTTGTTGTTATATTTTGTGTCAAATTATTGATTTCTTTAGTAAGTAGCCGTGTAATAGGCAGGATTCGCAGAGTGGTCTTGAATCACCCGAAAAGTTTATTAAGGGTTAGGCTCACAGTACATTATGCCGTACTAACCCTAACTAACCCTAACCCTAACCCTAACCAACCCTAACCCATTAACCCTAATTAACCCTAACCCATTAACTAACCCATTAACCCTAACTAACCCTAACCCATTAACCCTAATTAACCCTAACCCATTAACTAACACATTAACCCTAACTAACCCTAACCCATTAACCCTAATTAACCCTAACCCATTAATTAAACCATTAACCCTAACCCATTAACCCTAACTAACCCATTAACCCTAACCATAACTAACCCTAACCCATTAATTAACCCATTCATCCTATGGGATGAATACGGGCCGACCCGCCCCCCCCTCCCGAAATCAAACTTAATTTAAGTTAAAACATGTGAGAAAGTATTCATAAACCCCCAAAACAATAAGAGTCTCAACCTTTAGTCAATTATAACCATTAAATAATGAGCAGTAGCAACAGAGTTATGTATTTCATAACTGTGCCAATCTTTTTTTCCTGACATGTTATCTACACAAACTATTATATATAAACTATCATGAAAGCTATCTAAGTATATATATATAACTGTATATAACAAAAACTATACATCATATGAAATGTGAGACTCCACTGACTCCAAAACTCGCCAAACTAGAGGCCAAAAACCATCAGAACAAACTTCTGTTTCTAGTAACAATGACATATTATGTCTTACCTTTATTGTTTTGTCAGTTGTGTTTGATCACTTAAAACCATAACCAGATAATCCAGTGCAACACTTTGAACCCTCCCCATGTTCATACCCTAACCCTAACTAACCCTAACTAACCCTAACCCTAACTAACCCTAACCATAACTAACCCTAACCATAACTAACCCTAACCATAACCAGATAATCCAGTGCAACACTTTGAACCCTCCCCATGTTCATGTTTCCATCATGTCTGCTAGCCTGGCTCCGCCCGCCTCCGTACTTCCGCTCAATGTTCATTTCACTTCAGTACTAAGGTCTGGGAGTGCTGTATGTTAGAACGATTTCTTTTCCCTCAAATGTGCCTTCCAATCAGTGAACAGGAGGCGCGGCCTGAGAACAGTGACGTAGAGGTCGTGCGCGAATTTCAGTTATTGAGTGGAAGTACGGAGGCGGGCGGAGGCTAATGCTAATGCTCACTGCATCTGCCATTTGTATACTGCGCGCAACGTGGTTTCTGGCGCATGAAATACGTCACGACCAAACGTTAGCGATTGGTTAAGGCAGATCCAGAGTGGCACTGGGCAGAGCCAATAGGTTTTAAACTTCAACAGCACCCGCCTTCAAGACATCGTTTGTCTCTACAGCACTGCTAGACCTTTAGTATGAATGAAATGAGTACCAAGGTCTAGTTAGGACTAGACTATAGCAGTTCTAGACCTTTAGTATGAATGTAATGAGTACCAAGGTCTAGTTAGGACTAGACTATAGCAGTTCTAGACCTTTAGTATGAATGTAATGAGTACCAAGGTCTAGTTAGGACTAGGCTATAGCAGTTCTAGACCTTTAGTATGAATGTAATGAGTACCAAGGTCTAGTTAGGACTAGACTATAGCAGTTCTAGACCTTTAGTATGAATGTAATGAGTACCAAGGTCTAGTTAGGACTAGACTATAGCAGTTCTAGACCTTTAGTATGAATGTAATGAGTACCACGGTCTAGTTAGGACTAGACTATAGCAGTTCTAGACCTTTAGTATGAATGTAATGAGTACCAAGGTCTAGTTAGGACTAGACTATAGCAGTTCTAGACCTTTAGTATGAATGTAATGAATACCAAGGTCTAGTTAGGACTAGACTATAGCAGTTCTAGACCTTTAGTATGAATGAAATGAGTACCAAGGTCTAGTTAGGACTAGACTATAGCAGTTCTAGACCTTTAGTATGAATGTAATGAGTACCAAGGTCTAGTTAGGACTAGGCTACATGTCTAGTAGGCAAGAGAGAAATAGGGCCACTGCCTTCAATCAGAGCACAGTCTTTATCGCCACCTGGTGGCCGGATGGTGCAGTGGTGATGGGTGGGCTGGGTGTCATTAACCCTAACCCTAACTAACCCTAACCCTAACCCTAACCCTACTTGTTTATCTTTTGTTTGGCAGACTTCCAGGAGCCGTATGCTGTGGTGGTGCTGCTGGAGAAGGACTTAGTGGTGATTGATCTCGGACAGATTGGGTGAATATTAAATTAATCATAATAATAATAATAGTCATATAAAATGTCTCTTATGGACCACAACATCAGCAGATCAGTAGATGTCCGGTGTACCGCTCTGGTCTCCTAATGTGGGGGGGGGGGCTTGTGTAGCTCACATGACACATTACAGAGAGCGAGAAGGACTTCTAGTCCAAAAGAAGACTTCTTTTTGGACTAGAAGGACTAGAAGGACTTCTAGTCCTTCTAGTCTAGACTTTTAGTCTTCTTTTGAAATGTCACTTTTAGTCTTCTTTTGAAACGTCTCACTTACAAACCGGACATGGATCCAGAGTCCCTGTAACTATGTGCTGGTCTCCTAACAAGTCTCCGGTGTGACCGAGATGTGCTGCTGCGTCCACAGCTACCCCATCTTCGAGTCTCCATACCCCCTGAGCATCCACGAGTCCCCGGTCACCTGCTGTGAATACTTTGCCGACTGCCCGGCGGAGATGATCGCGGCGCTGTACTCTGTGGGCTCCAGGCAGAAGCGGCAGGGCTACAGCAAGAAGGTGTGTGGAGACCGCGTCTGCAGAGCTTCAGGCCTGCACCTGTGTGGGGTTTGGTGTTTGTCCTTTACATCCAGGAGGAATCCAGGAGATGCAGACATCTCTCCCCACATGATGACGACAAAGATGCAGAAGTATGGATCACAGATGCTGCCCACCTGATTGGTCCACTACCTCTCAACAGCCAACCACATCCCAGCATCTATATATGTATATTATATGTGTGCTTATCAGAAAGTCTTGTCCTGTCCCTTTATGTTCTCCCTGATAAGGACCAGGTAGGTTTAAGGTTTCCTCTGTGGAGTACGTTAGGTTAGAGGTGTGTGCCACCCCTGGAAAATATGGAAATCATGCATTAGTGATATTTAAACAGGGTGTCCGCGCATCCTTAAAAAGTCTTAAATTCATGTTTCTAAATTTAAGGCCTTAAAAAGTCTTAAAAAGTCTTAAATTCATGTTTCTAAATTTAAGGCCTTAAAAAGTCTTAAAAAGTCTTAAATTCATGTTTCTAAATTTAAGGCCTTAAAAAGTCTTAAATTGGTTAAAAATGTCATATGCTGGTCTTAAATACTGTAACTCAAGGTCTTAAATTTGTCGGGGCAGGACTATTTATTTATTTATTTTTCTGGCGGGACTTTTCTGGAAGGACATGTAGAGAGGCTTCTTTCTTGCTAGCTGCATATATAAACGTTATCAGTGCGCTTGCTAGCTAGTCTGCTATGCTTGGGTTGTAATACAGCGGACCCCCCCCACCATCACATGTTTTAGGTCTTAAATTTCATTCAAGGTGGTATTAAAAAGGTCTTAAAAAGTCTTACATTTGACTTGCTGAAACCTGCAGATACCCTGTTAAAGGTGCTGCAGCTAAGATTTAAGATTATTTGAGTGTAATTTGTTAGAAGTGGTCTAGCCGCCCGCCGCTACCAGTGAGTATCTGTTTCTAGTTGTCTGTATGAGCCAGTTAAGGTTTAAGACTATCCCCGGCTCATTTCTGACCAATCAGGGCATCTCTTCCCTGATTGGTTCCAGAGTCCATTTTGCCTGTCAATCACAGGTGCGTGAGAAGCGTAGGGAGGGAGCAGAGAGGGACTCCTCCCTCTGCATCAGATTTATAACCACACATTCATCAGATTGAACCTCTGGAGTAATAGTGTCACCGTGTGTTCCTGTCCTTTTTGATACGACGCAAATGAAAGACGATTAGCCTTCAGCTGAACACTGGACCCCTAACCTGTGGTCATATTTAAAGTGGAGGGCCCTTCCTCTTCCCCTTCCTCTTCCTCTTCCCCTTCCTCTTCCCCTTCCTCTTCCTCTTCCTCCTCCTCTTCCTCTTCCCCTTCCTCTTCCCCTTCCTCCTCCTCTTCCTCGTTGAATAAACCTTACTGGTGGCTGTGCCTCTGGGCAGAACGTCAACACACGCTATTAAAGTGGTGTCCCGGCAGGAAGCTTGCTGCTTATTGAATTGATCTGAATAAACACTGAGCGATGATTATTGATTTGGGGTTATTGATTACATTCATTATGTCACTTTAATTGCAGGAATGGCCCATTAGTGGAGGAAACTGGGGGCAGGGGACGCAGAGTTACCCCGAGATCCTCATCACCGGGTGAGTGAATGAAGACACCGCTAGATTTAGATATTCATTTTAGAAGTGAATCTTTATCAACATTTAAACCTATTTGCTAAGTTTCACATAGTAACCCTACTTTAACTTAAAAAATGACAGTTTTCAAATCTTTCTTGGAAGTTTTATGAGGCTAGTCATGAAACATATTTTTCCACATTGCAATATTATATCTTCCGGTCACAGATGTCTCATCCATTATTTGCTGCCTCTGTTAATTGTTGGTAAACTCTGAAACTCATTCAACGAATAGCATGTAAGTAAACATGGACGTTGATTATGAATTCAAACAATGTTTTTTCTTTCTTTTGTGTTTTTTGTGTGTTATTTTGCGATGACCAGACATGCGGACGGCTCCATTAAGTTTTGGGACGCGTCTGCGTGTGAGTAGAAACCGCCGCTGGCTTCCATTGGCTGCGTTAGCTGAAACACAGACAGACAGACGGAGCATGATATTAAAAAGCTATTATTATTATTATTATTATTATTATTATTATTATTATTATTATTACACTATAATTGTCTCCTAAGATCCTCTAATGACATTTCTCTTTCTGCTCTGGGCGAAGTAATGCTGCAAGTGCTGTACAAGCTGAAGACCGCCAAGGTGTTCGAGAGGGCCCGCGGCAAGGAGGACAAGCCGAGCGCCGAGCTGGCGGAGGAGGATCCCTTCGCCATCCAGACCCTGACCTGGTGCCCTGAGAGCCGGGTCCTGTGCGTGGCGGGGGTCTCCGCCCACGTCATCGTCTACAGGTTCAGCAAGCAGGAAGTCACCACTGAAGAAGTGCAGGTGACCAATCGTGTTGTTCCCATCAGAGAGATAAATGCTGTTATTATATTATATATATTATATCTAGCTGTTATTATATTATATATATTATATCTAGCTGTTATTATATTATATATATTATATCTAGCTGTTATTATATTAAACATATTATATCTAGCTGTTATTATATTATATATATTATATCTAGCTGTTATTATATTATATATATATATATATTATATCTAGCTGTTATTATATATATATATATATATATATATATATATATATATATATATATATATATATATATATATATATATATGTATATATTATATCTAGCTGTTATTATATTATATTATATATATTATATATAATATAATATAATAACCTTTACTCTTTAAGGAACTCTCATGTTGAAGTATTGAGCGTAAGTTCACCTATTTTGTCAATGGCTAATTTTATGGGAGCAATATTTTATTTTATTGTTTAACAGTAATATTCATAATCGTAATTATCTCTCTCTCCTCTCTCTTACTCTCCCCCTATCCCTCTCCCCACCTTCTCTCCCTATTCCTCCCCCATATTTCCCCCTGGGCCCCAGCTGCTGGAGGTGCGCATGCAGTGTGATCTGAGTGATGTGGACTCCCCTGGGGGGGAGGCGGCGGGGGAGCCCTCCCCCACGCTGCCTCCCCCTTCATCCTCCAGCCCCCAGGAGGGAGAGCCGCCCCTGCAGCCAAGCACAGGAAGCACCTCGGCGGACGCGCCGCGCGTTTCCTGTCTGCAGTACGCACCTGTGTTGTTTTACTGGGTTCTGGACTCGAACCTGCACCTCTCCTGGGCTTTCATTGATGTCGCTGCTATGACACCTGAGTTTCCCTCCAGGGATTAATAAAGGTTTATCTCATCTTATCTTAGTTTATCTTATCTTATCCTCTCTCCCCTCCCGCCTCTCTCTCCCCCCCCCCCCCCCCAGGGTGCGTAGCTCTCCTCTGAAGCAGTCTCCAGGCTACCAGGTGGACCTGGTGGTCCAGTTGGTGTGGGTGAGTGGGGAGCCCCCCCAGCAGATCACCAGCCTGGGCCTCAACTCCTCCTATGGCCTGTGAGTAGGAGGAGTAGTTCTCTCTCTGTCTCACCCTGTCTCTCGCTCTGTCTCTCTCTCTGTCTCTCTCTCTGTCTCTCGCTCTGTCTCTCGCTCTGTCTCTCGCTCTGTCTCTCTCTCTGTCTCTCTCTGTCTCTCGCTCTGTCTCTCTCTCTGTCTCTCGCTGTCTCTCGCTCTGTCTGTCTCTGACATCCACACACACACACACACACACAGAAAAGGTGATGCTTGCCTCCGACATGACGACTAGATATGTTGTGCAGCATTTAATGTTCCCAGGCATGGCCATACAAACGAGTACTCCCCACCTCCCCCTTCCTCTCCCTCCCCACCTCCCCCTTCCTCTCCCTCCCCACCTCACCCTTCCTCTCCCTCCCCACCTCCCCCTTCCTCTCTCCCCCAGTGTGGTGTTTGGTAACAGCAACGGTCTGGCCGTGGTGGACTACCTCCAGCAGACCCTGCTGCTCAACATGGGAACCTCGGACCTCTACTCCCCCGCCGAGCCCTACCAGCGCCAGCCGCGCTCGCCACGCAAGACCCGGCGGCCCTCTGGAGGTCAGCCGCTGTCATCACGCTCTGTGGAGGCTTAGCAGTCATTATTATTATTATTATTATTATTATTATTATTATTATTATTATCAACATTATTATTATCATTATTAGTATTATTATTAGTATTATTATTAGTATTAGTATTATCATTATTATTTGTATTATTATTATTAGTATTATTATTAGTAGTAGTGGTAGTATTAATATTATTAGTATTATTATTATTATTAGTATTAGTGTTAGTGTTGTTATTATTATTATTATTATTATTATTATTATTATTATGTTCTTCTGGTCCTTTTTTCTTTCTTTTCTCTCTCTCTCTCTCTCTCTCTCTCTCTCTCTCTCTCTCTCTCTCTCTCTCTCTCTCTCTCTATCTATCTATCTATCTCTAACTCTTAACTACTCCTAACCCTATTTAACCCTAACTCTTAACTAACCCTAACCCTATTTAACCCTAACTCTTAACTACCCCTAACCCTATTTAACCCTAACTCTTAACTAACCCTAACCCTATTTAACC
>JAOPHQ010004959.1:0-40000 GCA_030340625.1 Merluccius polli
TCTCCCCTTCAGCGCCTAGGGCAAGTTTTCCTTAAACTCCCCTTCAGGTGAATGTCTCCAAGGGACCTTCCAGACATGTGTGTGTGTGTGCGCGCGCGTGTGTATTTGTGTGTGTGCGCATTTGTATGTGCGTATGGGAGGTGAGAAGGGTCACGGGGGACTAGACACACGTACGTACGTTCGTGTGATTTTTTACTTTAAGTCCCACATGTGTGTACGTACGTACGTCTGCGTGTGATGAGTACAACTCAGCATGCAGACCGCATGTTCGTGCACACGTGTGATTCCTATACACATGCGTGCGTGTGTACGCACGTCTGCGTGCGCATTTTGCATCATGCACATGCACACGCGCGTGCGTCATTATTATTGTTGCTTTATCTGTTTTCGTCATTTATGTAGTCTTAAATGGACTAGATAGACATTTCCACGTAATCAATCAATGAAACTAGGATAATAATAGTCCTATTAATAATTAGGCCTATAGGCTAATAATATTAGTCTATTATTAATCGTTTTTTGTTTTAGCTGTATTGTCATTCATGTTCCTATAACAGAGAGGAGCGCCTGAATGGATTAAAAAAATAAAAACGAAAATAAAACAACATGAATGACAATACAGCTAAAACAAAAAACAATTAATAATAGCCTAAATGACAAAAACAGATAAAACAACAATAACGTGCGCACGCGCGTGTGCATGATGCAGAATGCGCACGCACACGTACGTACACACGCATGCGCGTGTTTAGCAGTCACACGTGCGCACGAACGTGCAGTCTGCATGCTGAGTTGTACTCATCACACGCAGACGTACGTATGTACATACGTGTGGGACTTTTATTAAAAAACTACACACGTACGTTCGTGTGTTTTTTTTCGTCTTCGTCTAGTCCCCCGTGAACCTTCTCACCCCCCATATCTCACCCCCCATAATGTGCGTATGTGTGTGTGTGTGTGTGTGTGTGTGTGTGTGTGTGCAACGGCTCGTATGATATCTAACAAAAAAGTTTTTTCGTGCATAATCCAAGAATGTCCAGTGATCAGTGCGCCTGCGCAAGCCCCTGCAGTGTAGAACAAAAACAATGGCGGACATGGCTTTTATGCTCAGTGGAAAATTCAATATTTTAAGATAGTTTCGGCATTAAAATGCGTTTTGATAACATTTACAGCGAGAAAAGATTACAAACATTCGCTATGGAAACCTGGAAGATTTCTTTTAATTCATATATTTATTATTGCTATTTATTATTATTATTGTTAGGATTAGGGTTACGGTTAGGGTTAGGGTTACTCACACCACTGCCGTAGAATCAAATAATAAAGCATGAGAGGAACTTCCAGAGAAATAATAAATAATAAATCCATAAATAAATAAAGCACACTTACATGAGGGCCACCTTTTTGGCCTTTATAATTCCATACAATCAAACGTCATTATCGCCAGTTTGACATTTACAGAGCAGGAGAGAGAGTGTGAGAGAGAGTGAGAAGTAAAGAAAGAGAAAGTTAGAAAGGAGGTTAAGAAGGTTTGGGAACAGAGCGAGAGGTAAGATGGCTCCCAGCCGTGACCTTCACAACGAGGGCTTTGGTGATAGAACAAAAATATGACAGAAAGAAATGCATAGAAATAGAGGTTGGCAAATAAATTAGTAAAATTCTATCAAAGTAATATTATTAGCAAAAAACTGCCCTCCTAAAAAGAAAGGTCCTTTATAGGTCTGTTAGACCGATAGATAGATAGATAGATAGATAGATAGATAGATAGATAGATAGATAGATAGATAGATAGACAGACAGATAGACAGATAGATAGATAGATAGATAGACAGACAGACGATCTTTGTCTACCTCCCGTGTTCTACATTGTACTTTCCAAGAGCTTCACACACATATATATACACACACACAAATATGGACAACACAAACGTGCCCTATATCTTATCTTCATACTCACAGAACAATCGCCTTCTGCCCAATTGGCCCATAATCTTCTGCGTAAACAACACTGATGTTTCAGCAGCAGAGAGCAGACAGGGAGCAGGTACGAAGGGGGAGGAGGACAAGGAGGAGGAGGACAAGAAGGAGGAGGAGGAGGAGCAGGAGGAGTCCAGCTTAGAGCAGGACAAGGTTGTGTGTGTGTGTGTGTGTGTGTGTGTGTGTATGTGTGCATGCATACATGTCTGCGTGAGCATGTTGTAATGATCGCCTACACAGTCGTTTGTTTTGTATTAAATGTCTCTTTTGATACTGAAGCCGTGACCTGTACCTTCACAACGTCTGCCCATAATAAAACTACAGCTGAAAAGATAAGTATTGCATCTGGTGTTCATCTTTACCTGCATAACGACTCACCGGAGATCTCCCAGATCTCTACAAATGGCGCCCGAACCGTGTCATGAACACCTCGGATATCGGCTGTGGTCGCTTTCTCAGTAAAGCCGGACTGTTGTTCAAGTTCGTGTGGATTCAGCGTGGTTGCCGTGGTCTGCTATCGTTGCCCCGTGACGGAGCCTCGGAGACGGAGCCGCGGAGACGGAGCCTCGGAGGCGGAGCTAGGCTACATCGTCGTTAGCCGCTACCTGGAGGAGCTAACGACCGCGTGTCGGCTGGCTGGCTGCCTGCCAAGAAGTTACTGCGGTGTCCTGTCGGCTCGTTTTGGGATCGGGAAGGAGCGACGGACCGCAGGATCCCAACCGGGTATATCTCCAGAACTTTTTCTCTGCAAGAAGAAACTGTGACTGTACTGTTGTGCGAGGATTTCCCAGTGCAGGAGAGGATTTTCACAACCGTGGCTTAACAGGACTATATTGGAATATGTGAGTAGCGTGATTAAAAAAAGAAAAAAAAGAAAAAATACTGCTTGGTTAATGTTGTATTGTTCTGCCTTTTGTGCATTAATGACTGACTTCTACTAATGTGCATCTATGGTGGATTTAAGTTAAGTTTTGTGGTTCACTGGGGTAACTGATCTTGTTTCATTTTTGGGCTATTAGTCATATAAGATGGCAAGGAGGGGTTCGCCTTTGTGTGATGTGGGTCTCGACAGATGTGATCTTTGTGATGTTTTGTCTTCTGACGTCCGTATCCTTGCTGCCCAGGTTAATAACTTACAGCTTAAGGTAACTCAGTTGCAGTCTTCGTTAAGCCAGTCGTTGGAGTTACAACACAGCTTGCTGGATCACCTGGAGAACCAGACTAAACCTAACCCCCAGGTTGCGGATTCGCAGTATGAGCCCACATTTCATGCCTCTACCCCCGCACCACGGTTTTCAAACCCCAGTCGTTATTCCGAAGGGGCCAGCATAAATTCAAGCTGGAACTCGGCTGCGCTCCAGTCACGGCTGCTCCCTGATAAGTTTGATGGCGGTGCCGCCATGCAGCCAGATGATTGGCTTCAAACAGTGGCACTCTATAAAGAGGCTGGCGGCCTGTCTGATGCCCAGCTGTTCTTGGAGATGCCACGGTTTCTAGCAAAGGAACCGAAAAAGTGGTTTTCGGCTATGCAGCCTCATCTGTCATCCTGGGCCCAGTTCTCTGACCTGTTTCGGCAGGCGTTTTTGCCTTCAGATAACCAGGAAAAAATATGGAGATGTATTTTGGATAGGGTTCAGAGGCCAGATGAACCGCTTCCAACCTTCGTGACGCACCTTGTGGGGGAATTCAAACGTTTGAAAATGCCGCCCTCTGTGCCTGAACAAATTGAGATAATTCGTCGGCACATGTCAGATCAGTACAGACTGGCCCTCTATAGCTCGTCTCTGGGGTCGATTTCTGATCTTTTACTCAAAGCTCATGAGTTACACTCTGCCTTGGGCCCGGTGTCTTCAGAGAGATCTGAGCCTGGCCCCCGAGCCCAGTCACGCCAGAAGCTACATTGCTTCAAGTGCATGGCTCCGGGGGTGACCGTTCGTAATTGCATGAACTGCAGTCAGGATAAGGACGGGGCGAGGGCGGAGTCAAGCCATGAGCCCCCCACTGTTCATGAGTCTGAAGTGGGCTCTACTGGCAAAGTGGGGGAGGTCAGGACGTCTCCACAAATGGGGCAGGGAGCTCGCTCGCGTAAGTTTCAGAAAGGTGGTCGCGACAATGCTAGGGGTTCTAACTCAGGCAACAGCAGAAACTACTCGGGCAACAGCGGACACTATTCAGGCAACAGCGGAAATTTCTCTGGCGCTGCCCCTCAGTTAGCCTTATACAGCACAAGGCCAGTCGCCTGGGTCAGCCAATCAAAACAGACGTTTTGGTTGAGGGCACCCCTCTAGTGGCAATAATGGATTCGGGGGCTACTATTTCAGCAGTACACCCCTCGACTCTAGAGGAATGTGGGCATATCGGAGGACATGGTGAGTCCTTGGGTCTTTAACCCAGTGGAGCTTGCTGTCTCAGAGCGTTGCTTGCCGTCTGGTTTAGTATGGCTCCAAATCCAACTGCTCGGTCGGCTGTTCAGCCACCGTCTGGCAGTTATCCCAGAACTGTCTTGCCCCATCCTTTTGGGAACTGACTTCATGATACCTGCTGATGTGCATATGCACCCTGCTGCAGGGAGAGTTTGGCTTGGGGAGAACAGCGCGTCGGCTCCAGAACTGTCGGATGAGGAGCTGAGAGACTTAGATGGCCATATTGCATTCTTGGGCCATGACGAGCTGAGGGTGAGCATTCGCGACAAAATGAGAGATGCAGCGTTGCCTGAGAGGGAGAAGGCAGAACTCGCACAATCTTTAGAGGAGTTCTCTCACCTTTTTAATGGCAGATTGGGCCGTACCTCCCTGGTCAAGCACTCGGTGGAAACGGGCACTGCTAAGCCAGTGTGCCTGCTGCCCTATCGCACTTCTCCAGAGAAGAGAAAGTTGATTGGTGAACAGGTCTCCAAGATGCTTGCTGATGGCATTATTGAGCCCGCTAATGGGCCGTGGGCCTCTCCTGTCGTCATTGTGGACAGAAAGACCGCTGAAAGTTCTGAACCGCGCTTTTGCGTGGACTACAGAAAAGTGAACAAGACGACGGTCAAGGATTCATACCCCCTTCCAAGGGTGGATGAGTCGCTGGACTTTCTTGCCCGGGGGAAGTACATCTCGACGCTTGACCTCGCTCGCGGGTACTGGCAAGTGTCGGTGGCCCCTGAATCCCGCCCTAAGACTGCCTTTGTTTGTCACATGGGGTTGTACCAGTTTAGAGTGATGCCGTTCGGCTTGTCAAATGCGCCAGCGACATTCCAACGACTGATGAATTCAGTCCTGGCTGGTCTGACTTACAAGTGTTGCGTGGTCTACTTGGACGATATAGTCGTTGCTTCTCCCACGTTCTCCCAGCACCTGGATGATCTCGATGCGGTCTTCACCCGTCTGGCGGACGCTGGGTTGTCCCTTAAATTTTCGAAATGCCACTTTGCAAGGCCTCCCTCCGGTACCTGGGGTACATTGTCACTCGGGAAGGCCTGAGCCCAGATGAGAACAAGATTAGTGCCATCAAAGACTTCCCGAGGCCCCGTAGTGTCAAACAGGTCAAACAGTTCCTTGGGATGACGGGCTACTACCGTAGATTCATCCAAGGCTACTCAACGGTGGCAGAGCCGCTCATCGCACTGACGAGGGATGGAACCCCGTTTGTATGGAGTGATGATTGCCGGCAGGCCCTGGACAGCCTCAAGTCAAGGCTGTGTACGGCTCCAGTCTTGGTTCTCCCTGACTTCGGGAAGCCGTTTGCCGTTCACACTGACGCGTGTGACTGCTTTGATCCAGACTGACGAGGGGGGACATGAAAGAGCTATTGTTTACGCGAGCCGCACCCTGTCTAAGTCAGAACGACCATATTCCACATCGGAAAAAGAATGCCTTGGTGTGATATGGGCCCTGGAGCACTTCCGACCCTACATTGAGGGAACCCATGTTACAGTGGTGACAGACCACAACAGTCTGCGTTGGCTGATGTCTCGTCCAACCCCGTCAGGTCGGTTGGCCCGGTGGTGCCTTAGGCTTCAAGACTTTGATCTTGAGATTGTCCACAAGCCGGGTGCAGCAAACTCTGTTCCGGATGCGCTGTCCCGCAATCCGGTTTCACCCGGTGAGGTGATTGGCTTGCTCCCCGAATTTGCCACAGTGGGTCTTCTGAGCCTCAGGAACCAGCCCCTGTTAGTGCTAGGTGATAAAGTGCAATTGCGTGCACTACAAGATGCTGACTCAACCATCAGTTCTCTGCGCTCCACACTGGAGAGTGACTCCTGTGTTGATTCGTCCGACTTTTGTCTTCATGACGGCCTTGTGTATTTCAGGGACAAGAGAGCATCATGTCGCCTCCACCCTTATAAGGACCTTCGTCTTTATGTGCCCACTTCTCTCCGAAGCACTTTGCTGGAGTATTTTCATGACCATCCAATGGCAGGTCATCTCGGGATCGCGAAGACTCAGGGCCGTCTCCAGAAGCGGGTGTACTGGCCGGGCATGAGGGGTGACGTCAAACGCTATGTGATGTCTTGTTCTACCTGTCAGTTCAGTAAGCTGACTAACCGTAAGCCAGGGGGATTTCTTCAACCTGTGGTGGCCTCTTTCCCTTGGGAGTTCGCGGGAGTCGACTTTGTAGGACCACTGCCAAGGTCTTCGCGGGGCAATGCATACATTCTAGTCTTTATAGACTATTTCACCAAGTGGGTCGAGATATGCCCGGTGCGAGAAGCGACTGCCCATGTCGCTGCTGAAAAGTTCCTGTCTGAAGTTTTTGCCAGACATGGCGCGCCGAGACATCTGGTATCCGACAGGGGCGTCCAGTTTGTCAGTGAAGTGTTTGAGTCAGTCGTCAGAGAGATGGGTACTGTCCATAGGCTGACTACGGCCTATCACCCACAGTCCAACCAAACAGAGCGAGTTAATCGGACGATTAAGACCGCAATCAGAGCTTATGTTGGCTCTAGGCACAGGGAATGGGACCGTCATCTCTCGCTTATCAGTTTTGCGCTGAGAACGGCCCCCCATCAGAGTACAGGTGATTCGCCAGCCTTCCTTCTCTACGGCAGGGACCTTGCCACGCCACTGGACCTGTGGATGCAACCTGAGCTGGACCCTCCTCCGGAGGATGCGGAGGTGTACAAGTCTGAGCTGTCTGCTGCTCTGCGGGACGCATACGATCATGTGCGTCAGTCGCTAGCGGCCAGTCATGAAACTCAAAAGTGTCACTATGACAAGAAACGGAGAGAGGTTGTTTTCAAGGTTGGCGACTTGGTGCGGCTTAGAACTCATCCGCGCTCTAACGCATCTGTGGGGTTCACTGCCAAGTTGGCCCCCTTGTTCAAGGGTCCATACAGAGTGGAGCGAGTGATGTCCGACTTAAATTACAGGTTGTCGCGAGTCTCGGACGACTCCGATGCTGGGGTTCATCATGTGGCCAACCTGCTTCCTTTCTTCACTTGGGGTGAGGATGCACGGTCTCGACAGAATCCCCCTGATCAGCCTGTGGGGTCTGTCCTTGCTGCCGCAACTGGTGCAGATGTTGATGAGGCGGAGGACTATGGGTTTGACTTTCTCTTTGCTGATGTGGAGGCCGCCGGCCCCCGTGTTGTGGAAAGTGAGGAGTCCCTGGCGGTACTGCCTTCGGTCCTTGAGGTTTCGCCATTAGGGGTGGTATCGGGGGAACAAGGGTCGCCTGCATCTCTGTCGCTTCCTCACTCTTACCCGTCTCTCCCTCACGCCTCCCGATATTCATTTAGGCCGAGGCACGCACCTAGGGTGTCATCTGTTTGGGCCACTACGCGTTGGTCTCACCCTTATTTTGCTGAGAAGCTAGATCTGTGATTTATTTATTGTTTTTCTCCAAGTATCTGGTGCCTTGTTCTCACTGTGTACGGGTTGTAAGATGATGTTTTTCTAGCCACAGATGTGTTTTTTTTCTTTCTTTTGGCCTGGTGTTTGGGCCGTGGGTGTGACAGTAGGCACGTTTTTTGTTTTATAATGGCCTGTTGAACTTTCATGCTTTTGCTGTGGGTTCCTGTGTTCTGTTCATCGGGGGAATATTGGGGATCCTTCGGCTGTATGTATACTTGCAGAGTGTTGGGCTTGGGGTCACTGGTTTTGGTCTTATGATGTGGGTTTATTTTATTTTATTGTGCCGCTGACTTTGTGTTTTACTTGGGCAGGTTTCCTTTTCTGGTTGCCTGAGGCCCGAGGCCGGCCCTTGTTTTAAGGGGGGGGGATATGTAATGATCGCCGCCTACCTGTGTGTTTTAATAGTGACGTCACGTCCGCTTTGGAGCAGTCGTTGTTTTTGCTTCCGTTTGGAGAAGACGCTAACCTACACAGTCGTTTGTTTTGTATTAAATGTCTCTTTTGATACTGAAGCCGTGACCTGTACCTTCACAACGTCTGCCCATAATAAAACTACAGCTGAAAAGATAAGTATTGCATCTGGTGTTCATCTTTACCTGCATAACGACTCACCGGAGATCTCCCAGATCTCTACAATGTGCATGAGATAGAAAGTGTGAGAGAGCTTGTTGTGTCTTCCTTTATGTCATCAAGTAACTCTACTCTCCCTAAATATGTGTAGTGAAAAGAAAACTTCTTACAGCTCAACCAGGGCAAGACTGAGGTTTTAATTATCGATCCTAAGGCGCAGAGAGAGAGAAACTTTTATTAAAACTCCAAACACTGTCTTTAAATCCAGCCGATCAGGTAAAGAATCTGGGCGTCATCTTTGACTCTGAGCTCAATTTTATTCCACATATATACAAACAAAAACAGGTTTTTACCATTTAAAGAACATAGCCAGAGTCCACCCCTTTCTCTCTCGTGCTAACACAGAGACACTAATGCATACTTTTATCTCCAGTCGTATTGACTACTGTAACGCCCTGCTTTCTGCTCTTCCAAAAAGAAACATCTCAGGTTTACAACTTTTACAGAACTCTGCAGCACGTGTGCTGACGAAGACTAGAAAGCGGGCACATATTACACCGGTTTTAAAATCACTGCATTGGCTCCCTGTGTGTTTTAGGATTGATTTTAAGGTCCTTTTAATGTCTTAGGGGTCTTGGACCTTGGTATCTTTCAGAATTGCTTTTACCATATGAACCCACCCGCGCCCTTAGATCCTCCAGCACTGGCCTTTTAATAATCCCCAAAGTTAAAACACAAACCTATGGTGAGGCATCTTTTCAGCACTATGGCCCCCGTCTGTGGAATAGCCTGCCGGAGGACCTGAGGGCCGCAGAGAGTGTTGATATTTTAAAAAAAATAGGCTCAAGACCCACCTATTTAATTTGGCTTTTAACTGATGTTATATATATTTATTATTTTATTTATTATTTTAGTCAATTTTATTATTTTATTCCTATTCTTTTTACTCTTTATGACAGAGTTCATTTGAGCTATTTCTATGTTATTTTATTTTATTTATTTGTTTATTTTATGTTCTTAGCCTTTGTAGTTTTATGCTTTTATTCCTTATCTCCAGTAGTTTTATGTTTTTATTCCATATCTCCAGTGTTTCCTCGGTGGGGGCCGTCTGCGCTGGGGGCTGTGATCAGCTCTGGCTAGGATGTCTCTGACTCTCTGCCCCTCGCTGGCCTGTAGCTAGGTGGGCGCCCGGGTGGAGGCGTCCTGGTCGTGGGCCGTGAGCAGCGCCCAGTGCAGACGGCCTCCTGTGATGGTGTTTCCTGACCTGGCTCCTCTGTACTCAGCCACATGTTTCTAAGTTTCTTACTCTGTGTGTGTGTTTGTGCTTGTTTTTGTCCAAATGTGTATGTGCGTGTGTATGTGCTGGGGTGGGGTGGGGGTGGGGGCTGCTTTTAAACATGTAAAGCACTTTGTGCTACGTTTTTAATGTATGAAAAGTGCTTTATAAATAAAGTTTGATTGATTGATTGATTGATAGTGAGTCAACGTATTCTCATACAACGGCTCATATGATATCTTACAACAAAGTTTTTTCGTGCATAATCCTATGAATGTCCAGCGATCAGTGTGCCTGCTGAAGCCCCTGCAGTGCAGTACAACAACAATGGCGGACATGGCTTTTATTAGAATATATAAATGTGAATTTTATTTTCATAATCTTCGTTCAGTGAATGTATATGATCTTTAGTTTGTTAGTTATTACGAAAGTTACAAATATTCGCTATGGACACCCGGAAGGATTCTTTTAATTAGTATATTTATTTTGTGTTAGGGTTGGGTTTAGGGTTAGGGTTGGGTTAGGGGTAGGGTTGCTGGACAAGATATCATATGAACATTTTATGAGACCATCCTGAGTGAGTATACTGGTAAAGATTCAATGGATACTTCTTGTTTTTTTGCATATTTATTTCCTATTGTTTAACAATCCTAATTGAGGGCAAAGATTGTTCTCTTTTGTTGTTCTCTGTGATCTCTTCTTTCTTTATTCCTTGATTCTTCTGCTCTTCGATTAATTTGTTGTTTTTTGTTTTTTTGCAACAGTTCGTCGGTTCGCCGGTTTCGTCTGTGATTTCAGCGCTCTGGCGTGATGACGTCACTGTCACAATTCACCGTCAATTCATTCATTAAATTGGTCGCAACAACATGCATGTCTACTGTCAACACTATAAATTAAAATGAGTGCCAACGGTTTGTATCCCTGTTTGAGATCCGTGTGTGCGTAAAAACTATTCGTATTTGTGTTTGAGATTCGTGTGTAAATACAAATATTCTGTGTACTTGTGTTGCAGATCTGTCTGCATAAGAATTATTTGTATTTATGTTTCAGATTTATGTGTGCGGAAAAGTATTTGGTGCACTTGTGTTTGAGATCTGTGTGGTAAAAATATTTTGTCTGTCTGGAAAAAGTTTGTGGGTGGGACCAGCTTTGAAAACTACCATCATCATCATCACCAATCACATCACACCAATTCTGTAAGACATGTCCAAATAAATGTCTGCTTAATCTGATGCTTTCATACAGATGTACATGGTCAAACATAACCCTAACCTGTGACTATAGATTAATACGGTAAAGGGTTAGCGTAAAGGGCTTTAAAAACTGTATTCATTAGAAAGACCTGGCTCATACACTATTTACTGATCTTACATGAACTTTACATTAGTTAAAGGCAGGCCAGTCATGATAATCTGGAAAGTTTTGTATATTTTCAATATTAATAAACTATACCATCCATTTCTTGTGCCCACTGCCGATGCCCTTTCCTAATATTCTTTTGTATTTGTTTTCCCACTCACTTCACCACTTGATTAACAAACCATTGCTATTAAATTGTATTTTAGCTTTGTATCTATTCTAACAGTCTAACATACTTTCATCTATTGTCAAGGTATTTATGTCCTGACCGAATTGATGAGGAAATGTTCTTGACTAGATAAGTGTATATGATTGGAAGTACAGGATTGGTCCAGATGCGAAAGGTGAAAGTTCACACTGTGATGTTTCAGGCCGTGTAAGGTTAGGTTTACAGGATTGCCCATCATGAGATAATCCAAGCATGGTGTTGACAGACATACAGTTGGACGGTGTTCACTGTGGTGAAGGATTACAACCGTCCAGTCACAAACAAGATGGACCACAACACATCCTGTTTGATTGGGAATCTCCAAAACAGCTCACTCAGTTTTCAAGAGAATTGTAAAGTGAGTTGCTGCAGAGGCATACATACACACAGACAGACAGGCAGACAGACATACAGACATACACACAGACATACAGATAGAGACAGACGGACAGAAACAGATAGAGACAGACTGACAGACATACAGAGAGACAGACAGACAGACAGACACACACACACACACAGACAGACAGACAGACAGACAGACAGACAGACATAGACAGACCCCCAGGGCTGAGTCCTCTCCCCCTTTCTGTTTTTCAATTTTATATATGACTGTATTTCCATCCATAGCTCCGGCATCATCACAAAGTTTGTGTCTGCTGTATGATGAGACCTTCTAGGAGGTGGAGCGCCTGGAGCTCAACAGCAACAAAATGGTGGAGACGGTGGTGGTCCCTCCACCTGCCTCTCCTTGGTGATCTGTGGTCAGAATGCGGAGGCGGTGGACATTAAGCTTCTAGGGATTACCCTCCCTAAACCCTCTCCAGAAGCCCATCATGGCCGTCATCAGGAAAGAGACTTCTTCCTCTTCCAATTTAAGAAGCTGCACCTGTCTCGCGCCATCCTGGTGAACTTCTACACAGCCACCTCAGAGAGCCACACCCTCCCTCTCCAAGGCCAGGCTGCACAGGGTTTTGCCTGGACTGTGGAGAAGATCACCGGCTGCCACCACTCCTCTCTCCTTGTGTACACCAGCTTTGGGGTTTTGAATCTCTCTTCAAACCACAAATTGAAAAGCGTTGTGAGATCGCGATGCAAAGAGAGATGTTTTCTCTCTTTGACAAAAAGGTGGGAACGGTTGCACGAGATAACCGTTGTCAGAACCACCTTTGGAGGTGGTGTGAACTACATTCAATCTAGATTGATGAGAGATACGTTGTCATCTTCTAGACTGAATGAATCTTTCTTTAATCTTTCATATCCCCATTAGCTTCCACAGCTATGGTCGCTAATCTTCCTGGGGTCCACATAAAACAAAAAAACAATACACAGACATATAACCATACATACATATACAAAACCTATCAATATCACAAAAGTTAAAAACACTGTATATACAACACTTCATTACATTGTACAAACATCAATAACCTCTCAATAAAAAAACAAAGTCCATTGCAGGAGAAAAATGAGTTTTAAAACTGACAATCTGCAATACATGATCATTTTACAAGTTTACAAGTACATCAAGCATAGAGAGTCATTACTGTTGTGTAGATACCCTCAGCATCTGTTTTAGTGATTTTTTTAGTCTATATTTACCCTTGACGCTTCTTATGCAAATGGGTAGGGAATTCCACTGACTGACGGCTCTGTAAATGACTACCTTGTTCAGTTGATTTGTTTTGGGCTGTGGGAGGTCAAAACAGCCTTTTCTGACCAGTCTAGTCATATTGACTGTGCCTTGAGCCTTGTGCCTTGAAATCGGGTTTCCTATCAACAACAGCATTTTGGGTAAACATTATAAGACTAGATGTTACTTTAGCCTCAACGGTCAACCATGACAGACTGTTGTGCATCTTCATGCCATTAGTTCTAAAAGAACATTGAAGAGCCAATCTTGCAGCTCAATTTTGAGCAAGCTGGAGTTTTTTAATATGTTTTTTAGTGGCGCTGGACCACACTACCATACAGTACCCTAAGTGAGAGAGAACTAGAGCCTGAATCACCTGATTCCTGATTGAGGGTGTCACATAGTAAGAGCATTTTCTTGTCATAGCAATACCCTGTCCCATTTTTACAGCTATTGAATCAATATGGTCAGACCATGACAATTGATCATCTATTATAATGCCAAGTAATTTAATTTTCCTTACTTGCTCTATTGGAATACCACCCATAGATAGATTTAAACAGGAGTCTCTGGCAATCCTTCTCCTGGTACCAATAACCATGCACTTAGTCTTAGTGATGTTCAAAACTAATTTGTTTTCCCAATCAGACACAGTTTGTAATTCTTTACATAATACATCAGTCAGTTCCTTGCATGTAGACGCAGCACAGAACAAAGTTGAGTCATCAGCATACATTACTACTTTTGTCTGTTCCAGAACATAGGGCAGGTCATTGGTAAAGATAGAAAATAAAAGAGGACCCAGACAGCTTCCTTGAGGCACTCCACAGAGGACATCTTTGCTGACTGATAAGCTTCCATTGAAAAACACTATTTGCCTCCTACCAGACAGATAACTCTCCATCCAAGAGAGGGCAGTATCAGCGAAACCATAGCACTTAAGTTTAGCGATTAGCAGTGCATGATCAATAATGTCAAAAGCCACACTAAAATCAAGCATAACAGTACTCACCATTCTTTTGTTGTCCATTTCTTTAAACCACTCGTCAGTCATATGAACAATAGCAGAGTTAGTTGAGTGACCAACTCGATATGCATGCTGGGATTTTGTTATAAGTTCATTATTAATAAAATAGTCTTGAATTTGATTAAAAACAATCCTTTCCAATATCTTGCTCAGTACTGGTAGTAGACAATGGGCCTACTATTAGCCCCAGAAAAGGTAGCTTTTTTATTTTTTGGCAAGGGGATCACTTTAGCTTCTTTCCATAATACAGGGCACGAGGAGTTGGTCAAACATCTATTAAAAATATGGCATACAGGAACACAAAGCTCTCTGGCTACAACCTTGAGTAGTATCCCATCCACATTGTCAATTCCAGGAGATGTTTCATCAGAAAGGTGTAACAACATTTCCTCAACCATTTCAGCGTCGACATTTTTAAATTCAAAGGAACACCGTTTCCCTCTCATAATACAATTGTCAATCAATGCATGTGATAGAGAGCCATGTTTAGGAGTCATAGTGGCTCTTAATTCATCTATTTTTTTTTTAAATCATTAAATTAATTAGCAATTTCCTGTGGTTTAGTAATGAAAACACCATTACAGTCAACATAGGTGTTGTTCATGTTTGATTTCCGTCTCATAATTTCATTGTGTTTTCCATATTTCCTTGCTGTTGTTTTTAGCATCACTGAGCCTCTGTTGATAATAATGTCTTTTTATGTTCTTGTTCAGTTTTGTAACCATGTTCCTTAATGTACAGTATTTTTCCCTATCATTCAGGCAACCTGATTGATTTGCAACTTTTTTAGCATTATCACGCTGAGTCATTAATGCCTTCAGTTCCTTACTCAACCATGGAGCACTGTTATATCTTGCTGTGTGTTTACTTAAGGGGGCGTGCTTGTCAGCCACCTTGATTTGCTTTTCCATAAACTTGCTCAGAGCAATATCTGGATCATTCTCCAAACACACATCTGACCACTGCTCATCACTGATGTCCTTCACATAGAGGTCATGATTAAACCTCCTGAATGACCGGCGGAATTTTATCTTGTTTTCTGCCTTAGGAACTTTGATTTTTCTAGTAATGGCAACCAGGTTATGATCACTGAAACCTATGGATAATGATACAGCTTATGAGCAATGCTCTGGAACATTAGTATAGATATGACCAATGTTGATGACTTGGCCCCGGTCTTATTAATAAATACCCTGGTTGGTTGGTCAACAACTTGGGTTAAATTACAAGTATTGACTACTGAAAGAAGCTTCTTCTTCAGATGGCAATCTGAAGAAAGGTAGTCAATGTTGAAATTCTTTTTTTTTCAATTCTTTGTTTTTGTCAGAAATGTTATCAATGAGGTTACATATTCCTGTCAAGTATTCTATTCTAGCATTCGGGGGCCTATAACAACAACAGAGCAGTACAGGCTTTGAATGTGGTAGCTGAACCGGAACCAAGAGAGCCTCTATATCATCACCATTATATCATTACTCAATTTAGCTGGTATTTGACTCTCTATATACAAGGCAACACCACCTCCATTTTATTCCTGTCTTTCCTAAACAGAGTGTAGTTCTGTATGCTCAATTCAGCATCCTCTAATGAGGAGTCTAGGTGAGTTTCACTCAAAGCAAGGATATGTATGTGATTAGATTGGACAATTTGGTCAATTTCATGGATTTTGTTTCTCAGACTACATATGTTCAAATGAGCAATAACCAAGCCCTTTTTTAGTAGGCCTAGGGTTAAGCTTGTCATTTTGTCTTTGTAGAGAACCTTAAATGAACTGAATAACCTAAGTCGCTTGACCATACCAGTGTCTACCTTTGGCCTTGTCCTCTTGGCCTCACAATGCTGATGATGGCGTAATCTCCTCTTGCTCTCGCCTCCTTCATAGCAGGTAGCAGCTCAGCTCTTCTCTTCCTCACCCTTTCAGAAAAGTCCTCACTTGATGTAGATTGAGGTGTTCTTCAGGTTGGCTCTAGCCCTGGCCATGACTAGCTTTTTATCCTTGAAGCGCAGCAGCTTGATCACCACTGCTCTCGGCTTTTCCCCGTTGCCTCTGAACTTCCCATTCCTGTGAGCTCTCTCAATTTCCACAGAGGTCTCCATCTTCAGCATTGTGGTGAACATCTCTAGCACTTTAGCCTCTGTTTCATCCCAGGTTTCATCCTCTTTGTCAGGACTGAGACCATTTATCACAAGATTATTCCTCCTGCTTTGATTCTCTAGGTAGTCCATCTGCTCACACTCTCCCTTAGCAGCTTGACCTGATTTCAGATTGTTCACTTGCTCGGTTAAGCTCTTGGACTCACTTTGTTGTGCACTTAGATCTTTCTTTAACTACACCATGCTATGTAAACTGGTACACCACGCTATGTAAACTGGTACACCATGCTATGTAAACTGGTACACCACGCTATGTAAACTGGTACCCCACGCTTGATATGAATCTAGATACAATCGAAACAAAAAAACAGGTGTAGAATCTAGATATTTCTCTCATGTGAACAGGGCCTCAGAGACCTGTAGTATACCTATAGGACTATGAAGAGAGCTGGGAAAATGGCGGCAGACCCCTCTCACCCCTGCTGCCACCTCTTCACCACCTCTATTTCATGCTGTTGTTACTGACTGTTGTGATGTGAAATTCCGTATGTCTTGTCATATGGGCTGTTACGACTGCGGCCGTGTGGACTGTTGCCAGGCAGGCTATGTGTGTGGGTGTGTTTTGGTGTACTATTCTCCCATGTAGGACCAAGGTGGTTGCTGGAGCCTGATTGGCCCAAGAGGTGGAGGCGGGGTCACGTCAGTGGCAACCGCATCAGGAGGCACCTCCACGCACCGCCAATCAGAGGGCCCCAATTACCACCTGCACCGGCATTTAAACCAGGGAGCACGGAAGCGTCGGGGCAGCTGATTGTTTTGTGTGGGAGCTCGCCTGGTTGCTATAGACTTGTGTATGTTAACGGTGGTTAACTCGTTCAGTAATTACGGAGGTTGTTTTCGTTTGTTTCTGGGACTGGGGCAGGGGCAGGGTTTAGTTGATTTTGTACTGATTATACATGCAGGATATTGTTGTTAGATTCATTAGTTTTAGGGGTTATTGAGAAATAAATTAGATAGTGAGGGTTTTGTTTTTCGTTTTGGTTTTCCTAAGAAAGGATAGACTCTGTCTAGAGTTCTCTTTATGTTATATTTCTTTCGTTTTTTTGAACAGCATCTGCTCGCCCTTTGTTCCCTTTTCCCTCACCTCCTTTTGTTAAGAAACAAGTGGAATTCTCATTTAATAAATACCTTTGTTTATTAACCACAACACCTTGGTTTTATGTTACTTCCTTTTACCCCTAACATCGGGTCGTAACATAAATGGGGGCTTGTCCGGGATCTTTGTAACCCGAAAACAAAGGTAAATATTATTTAAATTTTCAGGTTGTTGTTGTGTTGATAGAAGGATGGCGACATTTGAGTTAGAGGCTTTCGTGACCAAGCCAACGCTCGACAAAATTGATAATTGCCGTGAAAGGGATTTAGAGGAAATCGCGGTCTACTTCGATCTCCCGTATTCAAGGCAGCTACGTAAGAAGGAGTTAAAAGCTCTTCTTGTTGGTAAGTTGATGGAGATGGGAGTTCTGGTGGCGGAGGATGGCGCCCCTAACAAGGGCGAGGGGAGCAGCTTGAGCCCTGAGGGTGAACCTCAGGGTGCTGGGGCGGCTGGTGAAGGGGAGATAATGGCAGGTGAGCAGATGAAGATGCCGTTCACCCTGCCTTGGTATGACCCCCTTTCAACTGGTAGCACTGGGTCTAGAGATGAGGCAAGGGTTAAAGTCTGCATTGCCCATCTCCAATGTGAGGCCCAGGAGAGGCCGGCCCAGGCCCAGCTACAGCACCAGTTAGAAGTAAAAAAACTTTAGATTGAGGCTGACAGAGCCGTGAGGTTGCGACAGCTGGAGCTTGAAACACGCCCTGCATGAATCCGCCGGTGCCACAGATACGTCTACTCCCTCCATCAGTTCACATAGTCAGCGGTTTGATATTAGTAAGCATATTGCTTTAGTGCCTGTATTCAGAGAGACCGAGGTGGATTCGTACTTCAGCGCATTTGAGCGCATCGCCCTGGCTCTGCAGTGGCCCAGTGATGTGTAGCCACTGCTGCTGCAGTGCAAAATTCAAGGCAAAGTCAGCGCTCCCGTTAGAGGAGAGCTTAAAATATGAATCAGTGAAATTGGCAATCTTAAGAGCGTATGAGTTGGTCCCGGAAGCTTATCGGCAAAAATTCAGAAATCATCAAAAAGCCGCGAATCAAACGTTTGTAGAGTTTGCCCGTGAAAAAAGCACTCTATTGGATAAATGGACGGCTGCCTGCAAGGCCAGTAATTTGAATTCCCTGCGGGAATGAATTCTATTGGAGGAGTTTAAGAAATGTTTGCCGGAGCGCATCGTGAGCTATTTAAATTAGCAGAAGGTTATGTTGTTGTCCCCCGCTGCCATACTAGCGGACGAGTCCGTATTAACACATAAGACAGTCTACTCCTCACCACCGGTAACCCAGCGGTGCTCCTCACCAACCTGGCCAAATATTGTGTCTAAGGTGCAAGGCCCCAAGAAAGAGGAAAGGGAGTGTTTCTATTGCCGTAGGCCGGGCCATATGATAGCAAATTGCTTAGCATTAAAAAGAAAGGAGCAGCAGGTTCGCCCAGGTGGGTCACAGCCGAAGGGCGTAGGTTTAATCAGACGTGAGATGGGAGCGGGTGGGGAGCACGACAAGGAAACTTATGATCGCTGTTTCAAGCCATTTATATTTGAAGGGTTGGTATCATTAAGTGGGGAGCCGGGGGATCAGCATCCTGTGTGCATACTGAGGGATACCGGTGGTTCTCAGTCAGTGATTCTCGCCTCTGCCTTGCCTTTCTCCAGCGAATCAGCGTGTGGGTATGGTGCCGTGTTACGCGGCATTGAAATAGGATACGCACCCAAACCTGTACATAGGGTGCACATAAAGTCCAAGTTAATCACGGGAGTTTTTCCTGTCGCTGTATGTGCTGAGTTACCCATTAAGGGCGTCGGATTTCTGATGGGGAATGACATCGCCGGGGGTAAAAAAAAGAGACGGAGGTATCGGCCCCGACCTCTGTCAAGGGTGGCTCTGAGCTGGTGTGCTCTGCCAGTCCGGTCAGGCTGGTTCTGGAGAGCCTGCCGCTCCCCATCACGCGTGACCGACTGTGCGCTGAGCAAAGGGCTGATCCGACGCTTGAAGTATGCTTCTCGAAAGTGTTGAGTGCCTGCAAAGCGAGTGGTGAGAATGTGGCTTATGTGGTGGATAACGAAGTATTGATGCGTATATGGCGCTGTTCTCCCGTTAGTGATTTGGAGTGGGATGTTTATCAGATTGTGGTGCCTGCTGCATATCGCCCCCACGTCCTGTCGGTAGCCCACGAGAGTCAGTGGTCGGGACACTTGGGCATTACAAAAACGTATCACCTCATATTGAAACATTTTTTCTGGCCAGCGTTAAAGAGTGACATGGCCAGATATTGCCGTAGTTGCCATGTCTTTCAAATGGTGGGGAAACCAAATCAAGCCATCCCTTCAGCCCCACTGCATCCCATCCCTGTCATAGGAGAACCCTTTGAGCAAATAATAGTAGATTGTGTCGGTCTCATACCACGAACTAAGGCAGGTAATCAATATTTACTCACCATCATGTGCGCTGCCACCCGGTTTCCTGAGGCCGTTCCTCTGCGAAAAATAACAGCCAGTTCCGTTGTTAAGGCGTTGACAAAGTACCTTCGGTCTCCACCGGGTGGTCCAGTCTGATCAGGGTACGAATTTCCGGTCTAACTTATCCCTTGTGGATCGCCTGCTGGACACGAGGAAGCGGCTAATTATCTCCGGCCCGCTTCCCCCACCACGGTATGGCGACGTCACCACCAGCCGCCTTCGTCAGCTGCATCTGTGGCTGAAGGGATACTGCCTGACAAAAAGTATCCCGTACGTTGACAATTTTGCAGCGTTTTTAAACAGGCCTCGCCTTTTTAAACGGGACGGCCTTCACCCAAACCAGGAGGGATCACGGCTTTTATCTGTCAACATTGACCTAACTGTCCATTCATGCACCACACCCACCTCCTGACTCACGGTAAATACACATGCACATGGACACTCTACCGCTCACTCACCTTCACCCTCCCCCTCCTACACTATACACGCCCACATCCCTCCCCATAACAGAAACACTTTTATTCCAATTCCTGTCATAACCACAAACAGAAATAACTCTGACCAGGCTTGTGGAGTGAATTTTAATAACCTCATACCCCTCTGCACACACATAGCACCCTCCATTCAACCACCAGTGACCCTGAACATGGCACTTTTAAACGTCAGATCTCTTTTAAACAAGGCCTTTTTAATAAACAACTTAATTTTAGATAACAATATTGATTGCCTGTTTTTAACTGAGACCTGGCTTAATACAGATGGACCTGCCACACTCATCGAAGCCTCAACTCCAAATTTTAAATGTTCTTATTTTATCAGAAATGGTAAAAGAGGTGGGGGTACTGAATCTATTCTGTCACCATCACTTGGTTTTAAAAACAGTACATTCGACCACTACACATCCTTTGTGCACAATTCTATTTTATTTAACAGCCCTCCTATACTGTGTATGGTCGTTTACAGGCCACCAAAACCATGTTCATCTTTTATATCAGAATTTTCAGAGGTTTTATCAATCATTCACACTAACTACGACAGAGTCATTATTTTAGGTGATTTTAACTTACATGTTGATAACGCATCAGACACTTTTGCCATGGATTTTTAAAACTTGCTCAACTGCATGGATTTTAAACAACATGTCACTCAGCCCACTCACAACAGAGGTCACATTTTAGATTTAGTTATTACCCATGGTTTGAATGCACATATTTCCTCTGTTGTTGACGTGGGCATTTCTGATCATTTCTGTGTGTTTTTTTTACTATTGCTGGTTTTATACAACAGAGGATTCTAGAGAGAACTGTGAGGAAACGCTATCTCACAACTGAAGTGGCTGCAAATTTTATTGATCTTTTACATAGCGCCCAAGCTGAAATTTTACCTTCTTCCTGTGATTTTATTGTGGACAGTTTTAACAGTAAACTAAGTGCAGCCCTAGAAAAAGTGGCACCACATTAACTAAAAACAATTAAGCAAAAAGTCACACAACCCTAGAAAAATAAAGAAATTAAGCAACTGAAAAGAAACTGTCACATAGCAGAGAGAAGATGGAGGAAAAATCAACTAACAATCAACTATGATATTTACCATGAACATTTGATCCACTACAATAAATCCATAAAACTTCAAAGACAAAAACACTTCTCAAAACTCATAGCCGACGATCATAACAATCCTAAATTTTTATTCTCAACCATTGATCATTTAATCCACCCAACTTTAACAAACTGTAGTGATACTTTATGAATTCTAAATGCGAGGAATTTGCAGACCACTTCAGAGAGAAAATAGATAACATAAGATCAAACCTTTGTCATGGTAATCCCACCCACAATTGTACCCCAGGCTCTCTGGTTTTATGTGAGGAAACACTGGATAACTTTGCCCTGGTTGATGCTGAGATGCTTAAAAAGGTTATTTCACAAGATCCCATTCCTACATCCTTTTCTAAGACAGTTTTTAACTCTTTTATTGACAACATCCTTAACATTATTAATTATTCGCTTCAGATGGGTGTTTTTCCAACCTCATTTAAGACCGCTATAGTAAAGCCCCTTCTGAAGCAAAATAATCTGGATGCGTCAGTTCTTAATAACTACCGACCAGTATAAAACCTGCCATTTTTAAGTAAAGTTTTAGAGAAGCTTGTTTTTAATCAGTTAAATTATTTTATTAACTCTAAAAGTATACTGGAACAATATCAATCCGGTTTTCGTTCTAACCACAGCACCGAGACAGCACTTGTCAAGATTGTCAATGATCTAAGATCAAATAGGGACGCAAACAAGCTCTCTGTTTTAGTTTTACTGGACTTAAGTGCTGCCTTCGACACCATAGATCATTCAATTCTTTTAAATAGACTACACAACCTGGTTGGTATTTCTGGTACGGCTTTTAATTGGTTAAAATCTTATCTTAACAATAGGGAATTTTTAGTACAGATGGATAACTGGTCATCAAAAAAATACAAGCTTAATTGTGGTGTTCCTCAAGGCTCAATTTTAGGTCCGACACTTTTTAATCTTTATATGCTTCCACTTGGGAACATCATTCGGGGACACGGCATACGTTTTCATAGTTACGCTGATGATACACAGCTCCATATTGCCGTGTCCCCGGATGACCCAGGGCCGATAGATACCCTTTTTTTAACTGTACTTTTTAGACATTAAGTCATGGATGACTGAGATTTTTTTACAGCTCAACCAGGACAAAACTGAACTCTTGATTATTGATTCTGAAGCCCTGAGAGAGAAACATGGTTCAAAACTCAGCAGGCTCAATATAAAAACCTGTAACACTGTAAAGAACCTAGGTGTTGTCTTTGATTCCAAGCTGAGTTTTGAACCCCACATCAGAAATATATTGAAAATTGGATTTTATCACTTAAAAATATTGCCAAAGTAAGACCGTTTCTCTCTCAAGCCAGTACAGAGATTATTGCAATGCTCTTCTTTCTGGTCTCCCAAAAAAGAACATAGCACGCCTACAATTGTTACAAAATTCAGCTGCACGTGTTTTAACTAGGACCAGAAAGAGAGCCCACATTACGCCAATTTTAAAGTCTCTGCACTGGCTACCTGTGTGCTTCAGAATTGATTTTAAAATTATTTTATTGGTTTTTAAAGCTCTTAAAGGGACACTAAGTAGTTTTTTTTAGTAATTTATTACCTCAAATCAATGTCTTCATTCATAAATAAGTCCCCATTGGTGTACAATTATCTCTGTCAACAATCTCACTTATCCTCCTGAGCGAAGAATCACTTATCAGAATTTACATAGGACGGGCAAGCTCTATGGAGGCTTCCATGTCCTTCCGGTCTATAAAAAACAATGAACTGCCGAGAGGGACAAAAAGCACTACGTGGTACAGGTAAGGCTAAACGCGTTTTCACTCAGAGCCAGCGTGACTGTGGAACAGAGAAGGAGCTTAACGAGACGCGCTTGTCACTTAAAAAACGATATAAACATGAGAACATAATTCACTATCTTGCTCGAGGAGTAATTACTCATACATGCTCACACTAAAGATTCAATGCAGTTTGAAGTTTGTTTGAAATAACGTACCCAGTGCTCGAAGTGGGCCGGTACGCACCGGTACGCAGTACCGGCACTTCTACATTTTACCCTTTAGCGTACCGGCACATTTTCTTGCGTACCGGCACTTGTCACAGGCTGCGGTCGTAGGTCCGCGGTGGGTTACAATCGCGCCCCCCCCCCTTCGGTCGTAGGTCCGGGGTGGGTTAATATCCCCCCTCGTCGGTCGTAGGTCCGGGGTGGGTTAATATCGCGCCCCCCCCCGTCGCTTATATGTGAATAAGGGAGTACCGTACCGGCACTTATTTTTTTCCACTTCGAGCACTGAACGTACCTCATCATCCGAAACAAAACTTGATGAAGTGGTGTTTGAAGACATGTTGTTATCATGTTGTCATAGCTTCTTGAATCTTGACTAATACCGCTTGCCGTAGTTCGAAAACGCGAGGCGCTAGAGAGCATAAATTCGTTTGAATGCAAAATACAATTTGACCACTAGATGGGGGGAAAAAACGACTTAGTGTCCCTTTAATGGTCTTGGTCCCAGTTATTTAACTGACCTACTTTTATCATATAAGCCCTCTAGAACCCTCAGGTCCTCTGGCACTGGTCTATTAACTTTTCCTACAGTAAACACAAAAAAACTATGGCGAGGCGTCCTTTCACTTTTACGTCTCTGGAACAGCCTGCTGGAGGATCTGAGGGCAGCAGAGTGTTCATATTTTTTAAAGGAAGACTTAAGACCCACCTTTTTAGCTTGGCTTTTAACTAAATCTCATTTACTGGTTTTAATTATATTGCCTTTTACTTGTTTTACAATCTTACTATATCTACTAACATTTTTATTTAATTTATTTATTTATTCATATGTATATTTAAGTATGTATTTAAAGTATTATATTTGTCTATTGTTAATTAATTATGACTTAACTGTTATAATTACATTTTATTCATTATTTATTTTTCTAGTCTCCTCTTTTATTTGTTTTTAAAACTTTTATATTTTGATCACTTTATCTGTTTTATTATTCTTCTTATACATTTATTTTATTCACTTTCTCTTATTCGTATACATTTATTTTAATACATCGCCTTGAGTTCATCCTCCAGTGTTTCCTCAAAGTGTGTGGGATAGCGTTTCCTCACTTCCTGTTTTATCTCCTGTTTAAAGGTTTCTAATGATCAATGGGCCTCATTCACAAACCGTTCTTAAGAACAAATTTGTTCTTAAGTCCTACTTACGAAGATTTTACTAAGATTGTGGCATTCATGAATTTTTTTCTTATCCAGGATTTTTCTTAGGCAAGAACAAATCCTACGAACACTCAGGAGTACTCTTAAGCACATTTCAGTGCCGACATGTTGGCATGGTTGTGTTGTCTTCTTTTGTTAAGTTCAATAAAATACATTACAGTGAAATTTCTGTCATATTTATGTATTTATTTATTCATTTCTTTTTTCATTTTTCATTTTAATTACATTAAATGTGCCAACACTTTAACATGAATCAAGTACATTGGAAACCATGCCGTCAATTAGTGATCCCACCCTATTTATAGGTGGCATTTCTCCATCCACGGCCTACAAAACAATGGCATATACTGTATATTGCTGCTACAGGAGATTGGGGATCGTGCCCTACGGAGGGAACAAATCTTTCAGGACCACGTAGATCTTTTTTCAGAGGCCCTGCACATGGCCCTGCAGTCCCTTTTATGGGCCCTTTTATGGGCATTAATGGGCGGTTACCTATGCTAATCCTATGTTAATTAGACTCATGGCATGCGCGCTCAATTTACGAGGAGATGGCATTCATCAATCTCAGAACACAGCTGCGAACAATTCAGTGGCTTAAGAACACGTTGATGAATCTGACGTAGGGTCTTCTTAGAAATCTTCTTAAGAAGGACTTAAGAAAGAATCTAAGAAGATTCTTAAGAAGATATTGGTGAATGAGGCCCAATGTTTTTTACTTGTTTTATTTACTATGTGCGTATCAAGTGATGTTGTATAAATTGTCTTTAATTTCTGTAATGTGTTGCTCTGTCTGTGATTTGTGGGGAGGGAAGGGGGAGGGGTTGGTATTGTTCTGTTTTCTTATTTTATTTTAATTGTATATAGGCCTAATGTAAAGCACTTTGTGTTACCTTAACTGTGTATGAAAAGTGCTATACAAATAAAGTCACAGAGTCACAGGGTGCATTGGAACGGTGGCATCAGACGCTTAAGTCTATGCTCTGTAAGTATTGTCATGAAACTGACAAAAGCTGGGATGAGGGAATCCCCTTTGTGTTGTTTGCCGCAAGAGAGGCCGTCCAAGAATCTTTAGGATTTAGTCCGGGGGAGCTCGTCTTTGGGCACACGCTCCGCGGCCCAATTAAGTCGTTGTAGGAAAAGTTTATGTCTCCAGAAGACTCACGTGAAAAAAATGTGTTGGATTATGTAAGCCAGTTCTGTGAGCGGTTGCACCGGGCCAACTCCTTGGCAAAGGAGTCTCTCTCCACCACGCAGACCGCGATGAAGCATCATTATGATTGCTCAGCTGTTTCCTGTCATTTCCAGTCAGGTGACAAAGTTTTGGCGTTATTGCCTATTCCGGGCTCTGCTATGTCTGCTAAATTTTCCGGGCCATATGAAATACGAGACCGCTTAAGTGATACCGATTATGTTATCGGTACCCCGGAGAGGTGGCGAAAAACGCGTGTGTGCCACATAAATATGCTGAAATCGTACAATGTTCAGTGTTTCCCCTAGAAATTTTTCCAGCAGTGGTGCTGTTACGTAACGGAGGCAAGCCGCACGCGACGGCGCGCAGGGGTCTGGGGGCATTCACCTCCGGAAGATTTTTTTTTTTAATAACCCCTTAAACCATAACTTCTGGCAAGTTTTGTGGATAGAAATGGACATTTTGAGACAAATATGATATACCATCAACAGATTTAATATTGGAGCACGTACCTTGAACTGGTCAGAAACAGAAATCTTGATTTTATAATTTTAGACAGGATTACTCATGTTTTTCTTTTGTGTTAATTTTAAGCTTTTATTTACATTATTGGTAGAAATTGATTGGGGCAAAAAATATTGAAAATGTTGTCTTAAAGGGGAAATGAACCCAAAAACAACACTATGCTCCAACACTATATTTCATCACATGAATAAAGTTGATTGTGCTGCCATCAAATGTACTAACTCCATATAAAAAAGAAAAGAATTTAACGGCTACAGTAACGGTGATTTGACGCGTCATCAAATCACCGGAAGAAAAATGCAGGACTACAAGTTATGAACGTTCTGAACGTGAATCTTCAGGAGAGCAGCCCTCTCGGACACACACACACACAGGGGTTGAAATAAGGCTGTTTTACTCGCCAAATGCGAGCTGTTACCGCTGTTTTATTATCATCCGCACTCCCACACCGTCACCGGGGCTTCATAGTAATGTGTCCGAATAGAGCAGCCCTCTCGGACACACACATGCTGTTACCGCTGTAACATGCTGTTAACAGCGATTGTAGACGGCGGTGGGTGCTGCGCGGTCGGGTCCGCGGCTAGTGGGTCCGTTGCTGGCGGGTCCGCAGCAATCGCGGCGAATTCTTAGATTACTCGCCAGAGTGGCAAGTGGTCTTCATAAATTACTCGACAAATACAAAAATTACTCGCATTTGGCGAGTAAAACAGCCTTATTTCAACCCCTGTGTGTGTGTGTCCGAGAGGGCTGCTCTCCTGAAGATTCACATTCAGAACGTTCATAACTTGTAGTCCTGCATTTTTCTTCCGGTGATTTGATGACGCGTCAAATCACCGTTAAATTCTTTTCTTTTTTATATGGAGTTAGTACATTTGATGGCAGCACAATCAACTTTATTCATGTGATGAAATATAGTGTTGGAGCATAGTGTTGTTTTTGGGTTCATTTCCCCTTTAACGCTTGGCAATTTCAAGATGACGTTGTAGTTGTGCTAAATACCGATCATGTGAAGATTTTTGCAGTGGCGCTGATTTTCCAGCAGTGGCGCTGCGCCACTGCTGAATACATAGTAGGGGAAACACTGATGTTAGAGAGGAGGTAGTAAAGCCGGGGGGCTCATCAAAGACTGTTTTGGGTAGTTCAGCGTTGATTGTGATCGAGGCTTCGAATTCCTCTGATGGCGATTATGGCTTAAAGGTGCGTCATCCTTCCCACCAAAGTGCCCGGTTACCGAATTCGGAAATGTTGAAAACGTTACCAGCTCACATGACTCACCTGTCAGAGGGGCAACAGCGAGATGTGATTGAGTTGACAGCTCATTTCTCCTGTCTTTTCAGTGACGTCCCCACGCACACCACAGTCCTTCAGCATGATATTGATGGTAGAGATACTAAAACAACCTATAAAGCAGCATCCTTATCGCGCTAATCCTGTTAAACGTGAGTTGATGAAGAAAGAAATGGAGTATTTGGTACAAAACGGGTTAGCCACGCCTAGTTCGAGTCCCTGGAGTTCGCCCTGTCTGTTAGAGGCCAAATCTGATGGGTCTCCGCGCTTCATAACAGACTTTCACAAAGTGAATGCTGTGACGGTCTGTGACTCCTATCCTTTACCGCGGATGGAGGACTGCGTCGATAATCTAGACACAGCTAAATTCGTGAGCAAATTGGATTTGCTCAAGGGATATTGGCAGGTGCCGTTAACTGAGCGTGCCTCTGAAATATCCGCATTCGTAACGCCTGATCATTTTATGCAATATACGGTGATGGCATTTGGTATGTGCAACGCCCCGCTACTTTTCAGAGGCTGGTTAACATCGTGTTGGCAGGTGTAGACAACTGTAATGCGTACCTGGACGACTTGATTGTGTACTCTGTTACTTGGGAGGAGCACATGCAAACCTTAGAAAAAGTGTTCACGCGACTGGCTGAAGCGACTCTAACTTTGAATTTGGCCAAGTGTGAATTTAGGAAAGCCACTGTCACCTACTTGGGGAGGGAAGTGGGGCAGGGCCAGGTGAGGCCCATAGAGGCCAAAGTTTCAGCTATAAGGGACTGCCCGGTCCCTTCCACTCGGAGAGCTCTTCGCAGGTTCTTAGGTATGGCGGGATATTATAGAAGCTTTTGTCGGAACTTCTCAACCATAGTTCATCCCTTGACCAGTCTAATTAGTCCAAAAGTAGACTTTGTGTGGTCCTCCTCCTGTGGAGTGCCAGCACGCTTTTGAAAATGTGAAAGCTCTTCTGAGCCATGCTCCGGTGCTCGCTGCCCCTAACCTCTCTCGACTGTTCAAACTCGAGGTGGATGCTAGCGGGGTGGGCGCGGGGGCAGTCCTGATGCAGGTGGATGCTGATGGTGTGGATCAGCCTGTGTGTTACTTTTCCCATAAATTCCTGAAGCACCAACTCGGTTATTCCACCATCGAAAAAGAAACACTTGCTTTGTTGATGGCTCTCCAGTACTTCGAGGTTTATGTCGGCTCCAGCCCTTTGCCTGTGTTGGTCTTCACTGACCACAACCCTCTGGTCTTCCTGTCACGCATGTACAACCACAATCATCGTTTAATGAGGTGGGCGTTGATTATGCAGGAGTTCAACATTGAAATTCGGCACAAAAAGGGGCTAGATAACGTTTTGGCTGATAGGTTGTCAAGGATTTGAGCGGGAATAGGTTGTGGCTTGTGGAAAGCAAAAAGGGAGCTAAGGGTAAGAAAGAAACTCTTGGCAAAACCTTTCGGGTTTTGTCCTAAGGGGAGGGGTGTTACGGCTGCGGCCGTGTGGACTGTTGCCAGGCAGGCTATGTGTGTGGGTGTGTTTTGGTGTACTATTCTCCCATGTAGGACCGAGGTGGTTGCTGGAGCCTGATTGGCCCAAGAGGCGGAGGCGGGGTCACGTCAGCGGCAACCGCATCAGGAGGCACCTCCACGCACCGCCAATCAGAGGGCCCCAATTACCACCTGCACCGGCATTTAAACCGGGGACCGCGGAAGAATCGGGGCGGCTGATTGTTTTGTGTGGGAGCTCGCCTGGTTGCTATAGACTTGTGTATGTTAACAGTGGTTAACTCGTTCAGTAATTACGGAGGTTGTTTTCGTTTGTTTCTGGAACTGGGGCAGGGTTTAGATTTTGTACTGATTATACACGCAGGATATTGTTGTTAGATTCATTAGTTTTAGGGGTGCTGTTTTCGATGTGTTTTTTGTTATTGAGAAATAAATTAGATAGTGAGGGTTTTGTTTTTCGTTTTGGTTTTCCTAAGAAAGGATAGACTCTGTCTAGAGTTCTCTTTATGTTATATTTCTTTCGTTTTTTTGAACAGCATCCGCTCGCCCTTGGTTCCCTTTTCCCTCACCTCCTTTTGTTAAGAAACAAGTGGAATTCTCATTTAATAAATACCTTTGTTTATTAACCACAACCTTGGTTTTATGTTACTTCCTTTTACCCCTAAAGTCGGGTCGTAACATGGGCAATAAAAGATTCTCATATCTTTATATAGAACTTTACACACACACACACACACACACATAACTCTGCTCACACACTCAAGAGTGTGTGTAATCCCGAGTGGAGTCACGGCAAGACACTCTGGTGCATCGCTCTTTCCCCGTGTTCATGGATACGTCAGCACCTCTCAGAGGAGGTGACTAATCTGCACTCGACTCACTGTCCTGGCTGACTCAGGCTGCCATGTCTGTTCTATTTCAGATGTGACTCAGCCAGGTGAGCCATGATTGGAATGGAGACAAGTAACACAAAGTAAAGAGCAGAGACGGAGATGGAGAGGAGGAGATCAGCCAGAGACAGAAAGAGCAAGAGAAATGTCGCTTGAACTGACAAAAACCTTCAGTCGGGGGAGTACATCCGTACTTATATGTGCTTCAGCATTTATTTGTGTGGGTCTGCAATGTATGTGTGTGTGTAATGTTTGTGTGTTTGTATGTGTGTGTGTGTGTGTGTGTGTGTAATGTGTGTGTGGGTGGGTGTGTAATGTGTGTGAGTGTGTGTCTGTCTGTCTGTGTAATGTGTGTCATGTGTGTGTGTGTAATGTTTGTGTGTGGGTGTGTAATGTGTGTATGTGTGTGTGTGTGTCTGTGTAATGTGTAATGAATGTGTGTGTGCGTGTGTAATGTGTGTGTGTGTGTGTGTGTGTGTGTGTGTGTGTGTGTATGGGGGGCATTTTATGCCAGCGAACTATACTAAAACGCGTGTACAGCGCCTATGCGATGACATCAAACCTCTAACGTGCGCGTGTAAATTCCATTCACTTTCAATGGACAGACGAGCGTCACGTAGGCGTCACGCAGACGCTGCACACGCGTTGTTGCGCATACGCCTATGTGACGTGTGCGTGACGGGTGAACTACGTCTCAAATACGTGACGTGAATACCACGCGTGACTGTTAAGTAGAGCGTACAGGCACACGCTGTGTAGTGTTTGTGGAAATCCAATAGCGACGGGTCATTCGTGCCGTGCCACGCGTTAACGCAGCGGACGCCTGTGCGCACGCTCGTCTCAATGTACAAATAATCATTTACTTTATGATGACGAATTTTGAGTTTAACAGCTGCTTCGCTTCACAATTCAAGCAGTCCATGTATTACCAAGAGAGACGATGTGACAGTTTAGGCTATTTCAGTCACACGTCCACACGTTAAGGCGTCTGAAGCGTTGGCTTTAGTACAATAGTGACACACGCGTTAACGCATAGCGTGTGCACGCCTATAAAAGGATGTTGAGGTATATCAGGGACTGTACCAGAGCCCGTCTACGGAGAGCCTGTCCACTCCCTATTAAGTCCCATTGTACCGAATTCTGGTTGCAGTTCCACCAGAGCTCCACTGGGGGCGATCGCCTGTGAGTGCAGAATGAATGGGAGCAGATGGAGCTACACGGCTAAATGTGTCTCTTTCACCTGATTCTCATTGAGAAATCTCTGATTTGATTGTAGTTCTTACAAGTTCAACATAGGTTATAGATCGAAAGTTGAATGAACGAGTACTTATGTCCTTTCGATTTCTTACAGGACGTGTTGTTATTGCCCATAACACGCTAGCATTCTGCTAATGAACGCTGATTGGTCAGTGAAGGACTGATTACGACCAGAGATCTGCTTGATGGCATCTTGGCATCCGAAGCGGGACCAGAATGTTAAGGTGGACAATTTCGCCCAAGTTCTTTTTTTTTTTAACACAGCAACTTCTTTTGGTTGCTGGCACTTTTATCTGCGTATCGTTATGTTTGTACTGCTGTGTTATCGATGCCTTGAGGGGAAAGCAGTATCTCTGGTCGTAAGATGAGTATGACGTCATTGACATTTTAAAATACTTTTTTAAAGCAAATAAGTGACTCTAAAAAATCTAACACCCAGCAATGTGTAATTTCTTTGCATCCCCTTTCGAAAGCAACATTCAAATTACTAGACAAAAAATTATATCCTGAGAAAAGTGGAGTTTGAGGGGTATAGCTCCATAGACCGCCATTCATTCTGCACTCGTCCTGTGAGCGCCCTCACATGGAACCAGAGGGGAACTGCAACAGTTCAGAACCCGGAAGTAAACCGAGAGTGGAACTTCTCTCCTTATTAGACATTCTCTGGACTGTACCATTGCTCAGGCGCGAAACTGATGAAGAGGCTGTGCGCATTTACGCACGAGGTACACTGGATCATCAGGACCTGACAGTTATTCATTTCTATGTTCTTGCAGGATATCTACACAGATCAGCTGTTACACAGTCTCAGGTTCGTACGGGATTGTTTATAAGAAAGCATAAGTTATAGATGAACCCCAAGCCCCATCAAAGCTGTCAGGATATTTTTATTTTTAAGTAGCTGAAATTATTTTAATTATCCCTTTCACCCTTACTATCATTAAATATCAATTCGATATCATTCAAACCTTAAGAGAGAGAGAGAGAGAGAGACTAACAGGTCCATTTGATATTTCGTTTTAACCAAAAAAAACGGGAAAACTGAAATACCGTGTTTTTTTTCTTCTTTTTTACATTTTAAACAAAAAACAATAAACAGACCATTTTTTCCGGGTTTTTTTGTCTGGGTTATTTGTACATTGAGACAAGCGTGCACACAGGCGTCCGCTGCGTTCGCACGTGGCATGACACTTATCACCCGTCACCCCTTCAGTTTTGGTGTACTCGCAATTTTTCAGTCTTTATGCAGGCGTAGGCGACGCGGTTTAGGCGTTTTAGTATAGTTCGCTGGCATAAAATGCCCCCCATAGTGTGTGTTTTGTGTGCGCACATGCACACATGTATGTGTGTGTGAGCGTGGGTGTGTGTGTTTTCCTCTTTCTGTCTTCACCCTATAGCGCTGAATGCTCCAGGGAAGGCCTCCAGGGCTCACCTTGGCCCCAGAACCCCTCACACTGTCTGGGCAGCTTGGTACACGGCAGCCCCTGAAGTCCCGTGGTTTAGCCATCCGGACACTGATGCTGCTTAGCCACTGGAGGCTGGGACAGGAGCTAGACCGACATGCTGTCAAAACACATAAACACACACACACACATACATGTTTACACACAATTGCCCAGCCACACTCCTTTTTGGGGTACAGGATCCCTCTTCTAATCATTCTGCACTGTGATCAATTTTCAGGAGTGTCCACTAATTTGTAGAACATTATTATTTAGTTCATTTAGCAATGTCGAAAACGTATTTTTAGCACTATTAAAACATTTTACATGTGCCAACAAGTTTTTGCAATGTTGAAAGGCAGAAGGCAGAAAAGCATAATGTAAGTAAGTAATACTGTATATGATACGATAACTGATATGATAACTTACAGAAGTCATACACACACACACACACACACACACACACACACACACACACACCTTTCTTGGCCATTTCTTCTTGGTCTATCTTTATCTCCTTCTGTCTCTCTGTCTCTGTCTGTCTCTCTCTCTCTGTGTCAGATACATAGCAGATCAGTGGGCCTGCTGTCTACAGCAGCCAGCGTTACACCATCCCTGCTGAATTATTCACATCATGTGGCGAAGAGGCATAGAGAGAGAGAGAGAGCATTAAAGCCAAACTAATTAAAGTGAGGTATTTAAAATGTGCCTATGTCTCTTATGTATGAGAGATCGCTGGTGATACCCTTCCTCCGTCCCTCAAACACACCACCCCATCCTCCTTCATTCCATCCCTTCGCTTTCTTCCCCCCCCCCCCCCCCCACACTCCCCCCCCCCCCCCCCTCCCCCGGCTTTCTCAGGAAAATTACAACCTGACTGCTCACTTTAATATTTCAGTATCTAAGTGAGTGTGACAGGCTCTCCTTTGTGTGGTTGTGCACCCCCCCCCCCCCCCCCCACCCGACACTTCTCCTCCTCCGCATCCATCTCTTCACCCTCGAACCCCACATACCCCTCCCTGGCTCCCTCCCTCTCCCTCCCTCCCTCTCCCTGCCACTCCTGTGTCGCACTGTTATCACCCCCCCCACACACACACACACACGCACACGCACGCATACACCTCTCGACAGTTCAACTTTCAACTTTTCACTTTCCACGTGACAGAAGAGAGGGAGAAGTAGACAAACAGTTTCTCACAGTCTCTCTTTCTCTCTCTCTCTCTCTCTCTCTCTCTCTCTCTCTCTCTCTCTTTCTCTCCTTGTTTCTCTCTCCCCCCCCCCATCTCCCTGTCTCCCTGTGAGTTCAGTGACATGTAAACGAATATGAGTCCAAAGGGAAGAGGAGAGGTATCACACACACACATACACACACACACACACACCAACACTTGCACACAAGCATATATATAGACAGTGATCTCATCTAAAGAGACATACAGACTAGTAGTGGTGTGTGTTTATGTGTGTGTGTGTGTGTGTGTGTGTGTGCGTGTGTGCTTGCGTGCATGTGTGTGCATGTGTGTGTGTGCGTGAGCACATCATGCTCTATGTTGCAAATGTATTCAGCACATTGCGTGCACTGTAAACTATATAATCTACAAGTTATTAGGTTTGTGTATCAGTACGTTCTCTATCCTGCCTATGTGTATGTGTCAGTATTTGTACAAACGGGGACACTTGCATGCATGCGTGAATGTTTATGGCCCAGGGTATGAATATCAGAGGAGTCAGTGGAATGATAGACTGTGTTAGGAAAGGTGAATAGACTAGAAAAAGGCTTGGCGTGTTGTGTGTTCTTATGCGCTATGATACATATCAATAATTGAGCCCATCTCCCCTACTCCCTATTCATTCTATTTTCATCTCCGCCATTTGATATCCCTGCTTGCTTCCACCTTCAAAACAGGGCAAATTACAGCCGAACGGCGGTGAAAAGTATACAAAGAGCTGGAGGAAAAAGACCTTTGTTCAGCAGGGAAGAAAATTGAGCAATGATAGCACAGCATAAATATGTGGACGATACTGTGTGTGCATACATGCTGGGAGTTTATATCGAAACACAGACACACAAACCCACACACAAAACTCATGCACATATTCTGCCCCCCCCGCCCCACACACACACACACACACACACACAGACACACACACACTCTCTTTCTTCACACACTCCAGATATAAACACACGGGTGCACACACAGCCACGGTAACACAGGTAGCACTGTAGACAACATTGATCATATAATTTACTCCTCTTTATCAAGCTACAAGGCTATTGATCAAATCATTCCATATGCAGGCATGGCCCACTGCCAAATTGCTAAAACGGGGCAGTTGCTGCACATACTGCTTGTGCAATAATGGTTTTAGCATTGATCGCTTCTTTCTTCCTCTCATTCCCAATGCCAACAAGCCCCCATTCAGTGCCAAGAATTGGAGCACTGGGAAGAGATTTCAGAACTGCACCGAGGCAACAATATACACAAGCAACACACGCATGTGCACACAGCACTACAGCGCTAGCCACCGTTTGGTTCGACTGAGTACCAAAAACATGTTTATTTGATGCCACACATGCTGCAAGGGACACACATGCTACAAGCTGAACACACACGCGCACACGCACACAAACACACACACACACAAATCTGGAAGTGAACTATTGTTCAGGGTTTTAAACAGAGCGGTATTGTGAAGCGGGCGGCCGAGTTTAGCTGTGATTGGAAGATTGGGTTGAAAGGCCAATTTGACCCCAATTTTTCCTTCTGATGGCTCGGCCGACTGGTTTCCTCCTGTGATGGCTTTGAGCCGGGGTCTGACAACACACACACACACACACACCTACACACATACATGCATGTACACGCAATACATTTACACATCTGTGCATACAGAGAGAGAGAGAGAGAGAGAGAGAGAGAGAGAGAGGTGCAGCATAGCTACACTGCCCTTCCTAAACATCTACTGTCACAATACATTTAGGTTTTTAGAGAAACACATACGTTAGCTGAGACGTACAAGCGTGTTACGTTAGCTGTATTAGTTGATGAGGGAGTCTATTATCCACAAATACAGTAGATTACTGAGTATGGCCTTGTTAGTCTAAAGAGGACACGGATAGTGGTACGGTTCATACTACATTCAAACAGGTGTTTTGCAAGCATTTTGTTTAGTTTGTGTTGTTGGGGTGCACTGGAAAATAAATTGCTGTAGAGGGGTGGCGTGGGTTGGAAAGGTTTGGGAGCGCTGCAGTAGAGCGCACATTCCTGTATTTCAGCATCGGCTCCCATAGCAAATAAATAAAATAAATGTGCATTGTTGTATTTTTATCAGAGGAAAAGACATGAGCTGTGTTCGCTGTTCTTCTGACCGGATTCTGAAAGAGCTATATATATATATATATCAGCTTGCTCTGTTGGTGATGTTTTATTAATCTGATTGGCTGAAGGTCAATGTCTAACCAAATCAACTGCTTATGGCAAAAGGCCAAACTCTCTTGAGAAAGGGACTGAAAAGACCTCGCAAGATAGACTGGTAGAATGAGGCTAGGAGGGGGGTAGACCGAGGAGAGGTATCATAAGAAGATGTGTCAGAGTTATAGAGCGAGAGACAGAGAGAGAGAGAGAGAGAGAGAGAGAGAGACAGACAGAGAGAGAGAGAGAATTTGAATTTCAAAACAACCTTTATTCCTCAATTTTTCCTTCACAGTTCATCCTTTTCTTTCTCAAAACCCGAACTCGCAAACTCAAAACAACAACCAAAAACAAAGTAAAGTTCAGTATCAGAGAGTTCCCTCTAACTGAACACAGAGCATCTTTCACCCCCCACATCCCCACAAACTCCTGTGTCCTTCCAGTCAGTTCGTAAAAACCGAACTCTACTCTGAGCCGGGCTGCCAGCAGCAGAGGTTTGTACAGGGACCGCCAACAGCCCTTCGGGGAGGATCCCACGCCAAAGACCTCGGTCCACCTGGACACCTTCACCCCTGCCAGGGAGCGTAAGTTTAAGACCTTAACGCTGAGGAAATAGAGATCTTTCTTCCCCAGAGTCTCCAAGTCTGTGGACTCTGGGTTATTCAGACTCAGCAGGTCGTCTTCCCCTGGCAGCCATTGTCCCACAATTGGAGACACAACCAGGGAGGGAAAGACATACTCACATTCATCATCCCATTGGTCAGATAGAGTACGGTTCTCAGCAAATGCTCTAAGGCCTGCTGGCAGGGAAGCACAGACCTCCTCCACCAGCCTGAGCAGCACTCTGGTGGACCTGATGCAGAGCATGTCTGCAAGATGAGGGACAGACGTCTTCAGAAGATGACCCAGCTTGACTAGTCCAGCCTCTCTCAGTCTGACTCTCAGGCTGGCAGACGACAGGACCTGAGAGGTGATGATGCTGTTCCCAAAGAGCGGCTCTTCAAAGACCCACATCCCTGGTGTGGTCCCAGTCTTCCATTTTGATGTTAGTGTCTGCCAGGCCTGTAGCACCGACAGGTAAAATGATGTTAGTCCATTTTCTGTATCCACAGACTGAGGCTGGACTAGGAACAGCTGCTTGTCGTAGCCAAGTCGTCCAGCCTTCCTGAGCAGGAGACAAGCTGTGTCTGTCCATGGCAGACCAAGGCTGTACAGCAGCCTCTGGGCAGTCTGCAGTCTGCTGTGCTGTGACCCGAGAGTTTATATCCACCAGGCCCTGTCCACCCTCCTGCACCGGCAGATACAGGACAGAAGCCCATGTCCAGTGCTGCCCAGATCAGAAGAAGTCCACAATCTCCTTCTGAATGTCATTAATCAGGCCTCTTGGTGGTGTTAAGACTGTCAGTCTGTGCCAAAGGGCCGAGGCTAACCCAAGTTATTGGCAATGAGAACCCGGCCCCTGTAGGAGAGCTAAGGGAGCAGCCATTTCCATTTGGTTAGTCTGGCACACACCTTCTCCAGAACACCCTCCCAGTTCCTCCTCTCAGAGACACCTAGTACCCTGAGTCCCTGTCTACCCCAACTCAGGTCCCCCGGTAGCTTTGGTGTCTGTCTGTCTGTCCACTGCCCGATTAGTAATGCTTCACTCTTGTCCCAGTTTACTTTGGCAGAGGAAGCTTTCTGGTACAGTGTGAAGCATTCTGTCAGGTTACATCCCCCTGGTCTCTGATTAATACAGTTATTTCCATGCAAGACATAAACACAGTGAACACTACCCCACTAAGAGGGTTACACAAAGGGTGGAAGACAGACAATATTTTTTGTTGCCCTGATAAAAATACAACAAGGATGGAAACAGCAAGCTTAAAGCATTCAAAATAGCACACAATCTTACTCTGTCTCATAAGTGAGCAATAGACTCACAGTGAGCTCTACCTTTAAACAAGCAGAAAGACACATGAAGAAATGTGTCATGATTTGCATGTAATACATAATTTAAATGATAAATAAATGACATTATCTGTGTGTCTGTCTGTATGTGTGTGCATGTGTGTGTGTTGTGTATGTGTGTTTGTGTGTGTGTGTGTGTGTGTGTGTCTGAGCAAGGCGCTAAGCAGGATAAAATTGCATGATGATGGAGAAGTGTGTGTGTGTGTGTGCAGGGGGGGCGCTAAGATGGGGGTCGATGTGAGCAATGAAAAAAAAAACTGCTTTATGCAAAAGAAATAGATTGGGAAAGAGACAGATAGAAGGGGGTGGTGTGTGTGTGTGTGTGTGTGTGTGTGTGTGTGTGTGTGTGTGTGTGTGTGTGGGGGGGGTGTTGGTTGGAGTGGCTGTAGAACCTTGGAGGGCCCATCATACTGCTCGACACAATAATGAATTTCAAATAAGTTATTCAGTGGAGGAGTAAGTGGCTGGCACCCACTCCTTACAGCTGGTTTGTTGAGATAATTGATTTTCAAATAGTTTTGAGGGGAGATGGAGGGGGTGCAGGGAATGATAACTACAACAGGGAAGTGTGTGTGTGTGTGTGTGTGTGTGTGTGTGAGACCAGAAAGCGGACCATTCAGAGAGCTGTATCAGTTTAATTACAGCGAGCTCCATTCTGACACGGCTTCGTTCCTGAGCGAATTAAAATATTACTGTGACTATGCCCTACCACACACGCACACACACATACACACACACACACACACACACACACACACACACACACACACACACACACACACACACACACACACACACACATACATACATACTCACAGAACAGATATATTTTCATGTTGCATATGTCTGCATTATCTTAATTTCCTGTCCTCTTCCCTCCCCTCATCCCCTCTCATCCTTCTTTTTACCTCCCTCTCTCTCCACTCCTCTCCTCCCCTCATTCCATCTCCTCTCCCCTCATCTCTCCTTTTCTCTCTCCTCTCCCTTCCTCTCCTCCTCCCTCTCCTCCTCCCCTCTTGTCCTCTCTTCTCCTCCTCCCCTCTTCTCCTCCCTCCCTTCTCTTTCCTCTCCTGTCCTCCTCTCCACCTCCTCTTCTCCTCCTCCCCTCTCATCCTACCGCTCTCCTCTTCCTGGGCTCCAGGTCCTTCTGGTGAGACTGGTCTCTCCTCCTTCTTCCTCCGTCTTCTGTGGGAGCTGCACTGACGCAGATAACTGATCAACCAGAAGAACTGCAATACACACTCAATGAGATGCATTAGTGGAGGGATTAGAATTGGCAATGTAATTTACCGGCTCTCTCTGTCTCTCGTCTCTCGTCTCTCTCTCTCTCTCTCTCTCTCTCTCTCTCTCTCTCTCTGTCTCTCTCTCTCTATCTCTCTCTTTCTCTCTCTATCTCTCTCTCTCTATCTCCCTTTCCCAGTCTCTCTCATCACCCGCTCAACTTGTCTATCTCCATCCTTCGGTGGGCTCTCCGTCGGTCCCTTGCTCTCTTTAATTTATATATAGAGAGAGCGAGGGATGGGGAAGAGGAAAAGAGGCTCAAGAAAGAGCAGAGCATTTTTTCAGTTATGTGGCCTTCAGTGTTACATATCGAACATACCTCTATTACATGTGAGGAGAACATGTCAACAGGGTTTCAACGGGTATTGGCCCAGGGCCTATATACTTATTAGACGTTCATCGAGTTCTAAGCCAAAAGGGTAATCTGTATAGCCTCTGTTTAACACCTGATTGGCATGTGTGTATGCGTGCGTGTGCATGTGTGTGTTTGTGTGTGTGTAAGTGAAACCTTATCCATGTCATTGTGTAAGAGTAGGCCTTGTGCAAACATGTACACAACCTCTGGAGCTCTCACAAAGAATACTTTGTGAGAGCACACAAGCACACACACGCACACACACTGGCGCACACTCACAAACACGCACATACTCACAAACACACACACACACACACATGCAATCAATACATAAACAAAAACAAGCACATACAAATTAAAACAATTCTGTCAGGGACCAAGCAGATGTTGGCTAGTTAAAAAAAGTTTTATTTCTACCCAAATTAAAAATAACAATGGGTAATGAAACATGTTAACAGGTAAACATGGTAAACAGTTAGGTAACACAAATGGTACAACTATACCATCTTGAAACAAAAGGGGTTGTT
>JAOPHQ010004959.1:45000-52500 GCA_030340625.1 Merluccius polli
CATCATCATCATCATCATCATCATCATCATCATCATCATCATCATCCATCTTTAAAAGTCTTCATGACACCGACGCTACGAACGAACACCTCCGGCTGAATAAAGAGCAATTTATGCAGCCAGGCTGAACACATGCAGTGTATACTAACAGAGAGAAGAGGACAAGACTACCGCAATATCACCTGCGTCTTAAAAGCTATCTCCCTGTTTCATGCCATTCCTTTGTCCGATTGCTATAACAGGTAATTAGCTGTATGTCACAGCCTTGGGGTGCTGAGCAGAGAACTGGGAAAGGTGCGGGGGGGGGGGGGGGGGGGGGGGGGGGGGGGAGAGAGAGGGAAAGAAGAGATATTTCTGATTACCTGACAAGTTAGGGCCGGAAAGGCTTCACTTAGCCCATTAAAGATTTCTCCTTAAGTGTGACATTTGAGAGTGGCGCGCCACCTTGCCATTTCCCAGTGTGCTGGGCATCCATTTAGGGAAGGGGGGGGGGGGGGAGAGAGAGAAAGAAATAGAGAGAGAGAGAGAGAGAGAGAGAGAGAGAGAGAGACCACCAGGCTGCCGCAGCGGCACAAATGGATTTCATTCACTAGGTGAACTGTAGTACGCTGATAAATGCACTTCCTTGAATGTCAGCAAATGTCACCCAAGAAGCCATTTGTTGCCACATAAATAGCTCCGCCAAACTCATGGAAACCGCCACCAGCGGTGGGAAATAAGGGGATGCGACGAGGACTATAGCAGGACGAACAGAGAGAAGACAGAGACGTGCAAATTATAAGAAACAAAAAAAATGAGATAGAGAGAGAAAGAGAGAGAGAGAGATAGAGATAGGGAGAGGGTGATAGAGAGAGAGGTAGAGAGAGGGAGAGAGAGAGGGAGATAGAGAGAGATGCAAATCAGACAGATGTGCATGTATGCATGAAAAGAGTCTGAATGAGAGAGATAGAAATTTAAAAAAATTGAGAAAGAGAGGAGAGAAAGGGAGAGAGGGAAAGGCATGGAGTAGGAAGAAGGGAACAGAAGAGAACAGGGTTGGGCTTTGTCACTTCCACATGATTAAGCAATCGGCCATTTGAGACGTCCCTGCTAAGGTGGTTCAGCAAGATGGAAAAAGCTGTTTAAAATTACAATTGCTATCTATCTCCCTCCCTCCCTCCCTCCCTCCCTCCCTCCCTCCCTCCCTCCCTCCCTCCCTCCCTCCCTCCCTCCATATCTCCCTTCCTCTGTCTACCTACCTATCCCTCTCGCTCTATCTATCTATCTATCTATCTATCTATCTATCTCTCTCTCTGTTACCTGTGGATCTGCTCATTGCTCTGTGTACTACTGCGTAGCATCCCTGCAACTTTATTGCGTACTACTGCATAGCATACTACTGTGTAGCCTACTACTGCCTACTGCCAGAGTACTAACTGGATGGGACTGGCGTGCTGTCCCTCCCTGTATCCAGCCACTGAACTTCAGCAACTTGGGACTTGGATTCTGTATAATTTGTTTTAGCATGTATGTTATTTTCTTTACTTCTTATGTAACCTACTTTTCTGAATGTACGTGGCTACATGCCTTTTTATTGTATGTATGTTTTGTATGAAGATTGTATTTGTGTGTGTGTGTGTGTGTGTGTGTGTTGATTTAAGTGGGTGTGCACACACAGCACCAACTGCAGCCAATCCTAATCCCTGTTCATTTCCTAGAGCAGTTGCTACGGTTACAAATTACCTTTGGTGCTGGTAAGTGGTTTCTTTTATGACACTGGATGCCCTAATCCTTTTACTGAATACATATTTCATTTAGGATTAGCACAACAATGGATACAGTTGTTCTTGAAATATTCCTATGACAACATACTGCTGTGCTAATGCTCAGGCAGACTGCCTTCATATCTAGCTCCAGTCTAGTTTTCTTTCTTACAATCCTAAAGGGAGTGTATACCAACGGCACACCTGCTATCTGGTAAAGAATCGATAATACGGCATTCTTCTCTCTGCAAGGCTAGGAAAGCTTTGTGTAGCAATAGCAACAAAGTTGTCTTATTATGTTCCTCTGTGTCAACGGTTGATGCAATAGAACCTGATGAGCCCCATCATGGCAAGCTTGACTTCTTTATAGGATAGAAATGTTCTCACAATGAGGAAGGATTTGATTAGTTTCCTCTAATTAAAGCCCTTTTTTCTTAGACAGGAGTGGGTTTTCTCATTCATGAACATAATTATTAGATAATTCATTTGAACTTTCTATTTTTACATTGGTTCACTTAGTTTTAATTGAAAACGTACAAACTCAAATCAGACAAAATTATAATATAATATCCAAAATATAAAATAAATGAATAAAATTATACAGAGCCAATAGTTGAAACAAGAATTATTTTAACTTATGCATGAGGTTTATTTAGAATACTGGGAGACAAAAGTCTTCATCAATCATTACCTTGCAATTTTAGACTTTGAATGACAAAATGATGCATCTGAAATGATACATCTAATCTTAATTGGAAAGACTTCTTGACGCACCGGACTACACCAGAATACCACTGATGTTTTCTGCAGAGTGTGTGTGTGTGTGTGTGTGTTTGTGTGTGTATGTGTTTGTGTGTATGTATGTATGTGTGTGTGTGTGTGTGTGTGTGTGTGTGTGTGTGTGTGTGTGTGTGTGTGTGTGTGTGTGTGTGTGTGTGTGTGTGTATGTGTGTGTGTCTGTGTGGCTGTTGATGTCTTCATTCCCAGATCTCTCAGATCCCTCTAGAGATGACTCAGTAGACCAAGCCTGAATATAACACACATACACACACACACGCACACACACACACACACACACACACACACACACACACACACACACACACACACACACACACACACACACACACACACACACACACACACACACACACACACACACAGGCCCAGGGCTGCTTATAAAAAGTGCACTTTAGAGATAAAGATACATATATAATGTATTTTGTACATTTACACTGTAAACATCTGTGTGTGTGTGTGTGTGTGTGTGTGTGTGTGTGTGTGTGTGTGTGTGTGTGTGTGTGTGTGTGTGTGTGTGTGTGTGTGTGTGTGTGTGTGTGTGTGTGTGTGTTTGTGTGTGTGTGTGTGTGTGTACAGTGTAATCTGTTTCTTCATCCCAGGGCAGCAGGGAGGAGATAGGTGGTGACCAACAGACTTTGCTTTCATCAGGGACATTTTCTCTGTCAATGTTATATATTCCTCTTCTTAGTTCTCTTCCTGTCACTCTGTCTCTCTTATTCTCTCTCTGCATATCGAGGTCTCTTGGCCTTATCCTGTCTCCATTCACTTGGATAATATGGTCCCCTTATCTTTACATGTCCCTCAATCTGCCCATCATTGTTTTTACCTCTTGTGCCATACTTCAATATTGGAATGAATGAGCCTTGGTATGTCACAGAGACCAGAGACACATTAAGTCACAGCAACCTTGGAGTCACCATGACTATTATGCACCATTCAATTCACACACAATCCACACACTTAACCCACACACTTAACACCCTCATCTAACGGTTGATGACATCACAGAATAAAAATTGCTTTTGTGGCACTGTGAGAGGATGAAAATAACCTAATGTAATAATATTAATAATATTACAATATTATTATGATTGTATACAGCGCATTTGGATGTAAAAAGACAAAAACAAAAAGGTTAATACATATAGGCATATATATGATCATAAATTATAGATTAGGAATCTCATTTTGCATGATTAGAATGACAGAATGATTGCAGACACACTAATGACTGTAGTGCATGTAATAAATAAATGAATTATTCATGTATAAATAAATAATTAAATAAATACATTTTAAAAAAGATCTGATTATCCCTGGTTAGTAATGATTAATTATATTTATATTATTTTTCCATTATTTCTATTGCTGAGGTAATGGTTTATGATTAAGGGATTTATACAACATCTGTGGTTCTTTCCCAAAAGAAAAAAATATTCACACACCAAATGTTTGGTTGGACATGTTTTATTGTGTTCTATATAATGTAATATAGGCCTAATGAATATATAAAACTTTAAAACTAAAAAAACTAAAAGCCCATGTTAAGTTGTTGCATATTATAGGTACTATATCAAAAACACAGACATCTGAGCTAGTCAATATTATTATTAACTTCTGAACATACGGCATAAAGTGCATATTGACAACTTTTATTTTGTGAATGGAATAGAATAGAATAAATTACACGTATTTCCTTAACAATGAAGGTAATATGCCTCCTATCTATAACCTCACCTCCATTTCCAGCTATTGAACAAGTAAACGTCCAGTGAGTGCGTGAGGACTAAAATAGAGCTGGACTATACAAGTCCAACACAAAAGGTTGCGTTGGGAAGCTGGAGGGGTGTGTTAAACCCAGCAACACCAAGACCCTCACACCGCCACCAGTGACGTAATGACATGGGTTGTTTTCCTGTTGGGAAGATGTCATAAGTGTAGAAAAACAAATAGGGCTCGGCGTGGTGACGGGGTTTGAGGCGGGCCCGACTGTGCGGCGGAGGCAACAGAGCTGGCCGCTTCCCCGTTTAGGAAGGAAGCGGATTTGTGGAGAAAGCAAACAGAAGCGGCCGGCGGCTCCTTTAACCCCGCGGTGACCCGCCGACCCGCCGACACCCGGCCCGCCGTCCGACTACTGCCCAGCTTCCCATTGCCTCTGCGCGACATTTAACCCACAAACCGGGCGGCCGCCGGGGAGGCCGCGCACTCGCACGCCTATCATTGTGTGATAAATGGTGGTGGTGGTGGTGTTGGAGGGGGGAGGGGTGAAGCCAAGTGTGTGTGTGTGTGTGTGTGTGTGTGTGTGTGTGTGTGTGTGTGTGTGTGTGTGTGTGTGTGTGTGTGTGTGTGTGTGTGTGTGTGTTGGGGGGGGGGGGGGCGTGAGGGGTGGCGCACGAAACGGTCAAAAGAAATGAAATCTGTCGAGTGAAATTCCGAAAGCATACAGGTCTAGTCTGTAGCCTGAGGTAAAAGATAAAGCCTAATAGCATTAGACCTAGATTTTAAATAGGCTAAATAAATAAATAGCCTGTATATTCCTGTATAAATAGGCTACCATAAGAGCCCAATAGAATAAATAAACAAATTACAGCTTAATAAATAAATACGATATAAAAACATGCATCTCCCCTTGTCTTCTATTGACAGTGCCACTCCCAACACTACACAATCACGTACATCTATTTAACGTAACCTATATACATTTAAAAAAAAATCATAATACATAAATGAATAAAGATCGGTGGCCCTACTCAGTATGGAGAAAAGTGTCCAATGAAGTGAAACGGCCACAGGAGACAGAGCAGCTACAGCTGCCACTCATCAATGTTTGATCAGCAGTCGGGATAATGGGCCCTTCACACCACAATGTATCCGTCGCGCTCCGACATCTGCCGCACACGCAGCCTTCACCTATTTTTGGCTTCAATAATGAATTAACTCAAAGTCTTGGAGTTATTAGAGAATGACATGGCTTATTTATTTATTTCATTAAAAAGACAAAATAAATTAGGCTAATCGAGTATTTTTGTTTTGTTTCTGAATAGCATACATTTCTGTATCCTAACCGAGTCTACTGTAGGCCTATTATTTATTTGATTTTTGTTTTTAACCGTGGCTGCCGAGTGACACGTACAGTGATTTCAGGAGTGTAGGCTATATCACAACATCGTGGTCAACACGGGGAGGGTCGTGGGGCCCAGAGGCATCAGGAGAAAACACACAAAATATACCCTTATATTGAACTGAAATGTGAGGAGCCCTGCATGGCGCTATGCACCTATATGAACAGCCAAAGATCTGCTGTGTTCCTAAATAAGGGCCTAAAAGTTTCCAAATAGTGAATTAACGGCAATTGATAATGAGGATGAAGAGTAGGCCTGGCCCTTGTTAGTTATTATTATTATTATTATTATTATTATTATTATTGTTGTTGTTGTTGTTGTCATTATTGTCATTAGTGTTGTTATTATTATTATTATTATTATTATTATTATTGTTGTTATTATTATTATTATTATTATCATATATATATATATATATATATATATATATATATATATATATATATATATATATATATATGTATTTTTTTTAATTTTGTTATGCCTATTATTAAGCTTTTATTGTGCACATTTGTCAGTGAATTATTTTGGTTCAAACAACACACAAGTTCTCTGCAGTGAATTAAAGTAATTATATCAATAATTAGGCTATATTAAAAAATAATAGTGCATAATTGTTTGTCGTCTTCCAGCACACTCAATGTCGCTAGGTTACAGCACATGATAAAAATATCAGTTAACATTAATACAAATAAATACAAATAATATATAGGCCTAATATTTCCTATAAAATTGTACGTTATAACAACCTGTTATAATAACGCTATGTCCCATAACAGTTAACAGTCAGTGAACAAAAACGTGAATTAATTTAGATAGGGCTTTTTGGGCTATGTGATTGTTGTAGCTTGTAGTAAACCTAGGGGGCCGAGCAGTATTGTTGTTTTTAGTGTTGTTTTTATTTATCAATATTATGTTCTTAGTTTAATCTAGTAATCTCAAACATGCTAATGTCCTACCACTTTGGGCTCAGAGTAACCTATTGAAACTGTATTTTGCTTCGTGTGTTGTTCCTCTGGTCAGGTCTTGCACCCTCTCCTCCTCCTCCATCCACTGTCCACCCATCTCTCCTCCTCTCCTCCTTCCATCTCCTCTCCACATATCTCTCCTCCTCTCCTCCTTCCATCTCCTCTCCTCCTTCCATCTCCTCTCCACACATCTCTCCTACTCTCCTCCTTACATCTACTCTCCACCCATCTCCATCCTCTCCTCCTTCCATCTCTTCTCCACCCATCTCACCTCCACTCCTCCTTCCATCTACCCTCCACCCATCTCTCCTCCACTCCTCCTTCCATCTCCTCTCCACCCATCTCTTATCCTTCCTTCTCCTGTCCATCCATCTCTCCCCCTCTCCTCCTTCCATCTTCTCTCCGCACATCTCTCCACCTCTCCTCTTCAATCTCCTGGGGTCCGCTGAGACCTTGTACCTGTCAGGGGCCCGTAGCTCGTCAAGTCGCCACCAGGCCCCCCACTCCGTTATTGATCTCGCGAGACACACGGAGTCGTGCGACACTAATCCTATTGGACAGGTGAATTCACCCGTGAATAAGGAATAATAACATCCATCGTTAGTATACTAGCTTCATATTGAATTAGACTGTGTGCTTAGTTTGCGACTTGACGGGGATACGGCGTCAAGACCAGTCGGACTTCATTGCAAGGCCTAATTGTGAAGGCCTAAAATGTGGATAAACAGTGGATGATTATTATTAACTAATAAATAATTAAGTAGCCTATTTATTAATATTATGATACTATTATTATATGATATTAATAATATTATTAGGCTATATTATTATTAGGCCTATATTACAATTATTTTATGTGTTTTTAAG